>JAFVLL020022412.1:59971-70012 GCA_021397915.2 Tor tambroides
AAATTTACAAAATATCTTCATGGAACATGATCTTAATATCCTAATGATTTTTGGCATAAAAGAAAAATGGATAATTTTGAGCCATTCAATGTATTTTCACAATTAAAAAAAAAACAATGCATAAAAACAGTCACTTATACAGACAGACAGATACGTGTGCCTAAATTATTTTACTGTTAAGCTACAGAACATGCATATATTACTATCTGTTCTAAAAGTCCTTTGATAATACATTATAAAAGTCTCACCACATTTTTCTGTAAATGTTCGGATCGCTGGTGCTGGACATTAAACGCAGACCGTCTGCAGCAAGAGCATTACTGATCATAACACAACAATATTCAACATTACAGCATAAGCTCCTGAGAAAGCAGGCATTACGCAAACATAATCTGCGCAGATCAGCTGTGGACGGGGCTAGAAGGGATACAGCTCCGACCGGAAGCGAACAATGAAATTTAGTTTTTAATTTAATTTTCTACTCATTAGATTGTGTTTATTAACGTCTACACCTACCATAAACCTACCCCTTACAATAATGAAAAAAAAAATAGTAATTGTTGTTGTAGAGTGCGTCAAAAAAACACGCTGTTGATGTGCGCATGCGCAGTAGCGCACCGTATCCCTTAGGCTTTTCACCTCCCGTGTTTCAAACTCCCAGTTAGGTTTCACTTCAGCACTTTCTATAATCAACAATGAAAACGTGAGATCTTTTGTTATATAAGTAGAATCCAGAAACTTTTGTTATATTTATAGATTTCAGAAATGTATTACGTTTTGGTTAATTCAGGTTTGTTTTGTTTTTTTTCATACAGTAACGAAACTGCGAAATGATATGTGACGAAAAGCTCAGGGTAAATAAATCCATTCAAAGCAGCAAATAAAGGTCGCCCTGCCCTTGTTTCCGGTAAAACACTGACTAAAATGTTTAAGCTTAGTTATTTAAATTAATGACCGGTTTATTCCATAATCATCTGTGGAACTGATGTTGGTTCAAATCTGAATATGAAGAGATCACATGTACTGAACAAACAACGTTGAATTAAATAAGTTTTTTTTATTATTTATTTAGTTTGTTTGTGAAGACTTTGACCAACCAAATCAATATGTTTATGTTCATCAGCTGAGTCAATCAAAGACAGTCAAGTTCCCTCATGTCTTCATGATTTATCTGAGTCTTATGGCTCAGATAGGTTTGTTTTTATCTCTTTCTTTGAGAAATGCTCGAAGGGAATCTAGCCAAAAGCATTAAGTTAGAAATAGCAGGAATGTGGCATTAAACACAAAGCTCAGACACTCCCTTGCCTTAAGCTGAAGTGTGTTCGAATATAAAGAGAAAGCCTTACGGCAAACGTTTTCTAGAGAAGGTTTGATTAACATCATTTATCCATTTATCTTATTAAGCAGTTTCTGTTTTGGTGTGGGAATAGAGTTACTGCAGTTTATGATCCATCTGCAAGCCTGTTTCTGAGTAATAACATGTAAATAAGTTTGTAAGTGTGCATATTCATCTGTCATATTAAATAAATAAAGTCTAAGAAATAGAGCTGCCAGTGCATTTAAATCCTGACACATTAACAACATGTAACAATGACTTTTATTTGATAAAAATAACAAGAACCCATCAAAATACATCCTAAAATGTTCTTGAAAGGAAAGGAAGCAGATCTTCAAATAGGCCTACTGGTTGAATGATTACTCACCATACCAAAGAAATGTAATTTTAGCTATAAAAATGACTTATTAATTACTTCTGAAGAGTTCACAGGCTATATGCAGCTGAATAAATACTAAATATAATATAAATTACCTGCATCCTAAATCAGTTTAGTTTAAACCACTGAAACTAATTTCTAGACATCTAGTCATGAAAAAAGTAGAAATGTGTGCAAATTATGCAGAAAAAAAAATCAAAATAGAGATTAACAAACAGTACTGTAGTATTAACATGCTCTATATTTGTACCATGGTAATACCAGAGTAATTTTAATATCAATGAGATACTATTGTAGTTTTATAAATTTATGTATTTTCTGTTCTGAAGTTTTAGTAAAAAGTAGTTTTTTTTGTTTTGATGTGTATGTTTAGCTTTTATGAACTTTTATTATGTCAAGTTGCACTAAATGAAAATGAGATGTTTCTTTGGCAACCAGCTAAAATATATATATATATATATATACACGTGTAATTCAGTTAACATTTGTTTTAAGTAACAACTTTATGGTTTTAGTTGACTGTAATATCCCAAAGTAATACAGTGGTATTTTTTTGAAGTATACCATGGTACATAATCACCCAGTTCATTTCATTTTAAACCAATGCAAGTATAACATAACTTCAAAATCAAAGGGAGAACAGGGTATCACAACTGATTTTTTATTGGCTTATTTTATTGAACCATAACACACAGAGATACATCTATAAACAATGATCAAAAGAAACTGTACATTTATACTTGATACCTAAGTCCCACAAAAATACTGCTACTGCTGGTCAGAACGCTTTTTACACGTAATGACTCAATCGTCTCGAACTGTTCCATTTTAATAATGCGTTTGGATATTAAAGAATCGCTGGCTTTGCAGAGATATATATTCATCCCACGGCTGCCATCGGTACCATGACACAAACTGGACTTAAAGCCCCAAAACTCTTTTTCACCGCAGTTTTTATTTATTGCGGTACTATCACAGAAGAGACGAAATCAACACACACGAAGCACAGGCCTGACATGAACTCCAGTACTAGAGAATATGTTTATTTAGAAGAACTGATTATGGAGAGCTGCAGTTAACATACGCAACACGGCTTCTACAAATAATCTTTCACCTTATAAACAATGAGTTATTAGCCCACCCCTCCCTCCCCAAACACACATTACAGGTTACACACACACAAACACAAAAAACACAATCCCTCATAGAGCCGATGGAATGTTAGTCGCTCGGACAGAGCTCAGTCAGATGTCCAGCTGTCTGTGAAACGACTGGCCTTCCCCTTGACCTCACGCTTAGCACTGAGAGCAGAGAGGAGGAAAACACGCCCGTCCACATTTACCGTGACATCTGCCCGATGTAAAAATGCTGGATACGATGAGATAGCTTTCAAAATGTTTCTTTTCTTCCATAAAAAATGTGTCTCTACAATCAAACTACTAAAAAACCTGCCTTTAGAAAATAGTAGATAAAAATATTCCCCTGAATTGTACAAGAAAAGAGGTACAGGGAGTGCTGGTAGAAGATGAGACCTCAGCAGAGTTATTCCCCGTCTTCTCCCTTCTTGTCGGCGTCTTCTGTCGCCGACGCCTGAAAACACATCACCACTGGAGTTAGATGGCATAGGACGAGCACGAATCATCGTAGGGTGTTTGCCAGTATATTACCTCTTCGTCAGCTTTCGTTTCTCCGTTTTCTGCGGGCACCTCTTCTTTCTTCTCCTCCTCCTTGGGCTCCTTGGGTTCCTTTGTTTTCTTAGGCTTGGCAGCCGCCTTCTACAATGTGGTACATTCATTTTTATATTATTGCTGATTTATAATTTCATCTAGGCTTTTCTCATTCTGCTTATTTGTTACCTTTGGCTTAGGCTCTGCCTTTGGGGGTGCAGGTTTCTAAAAATTAAAAAGTTATAATACATCAATTCATAAATAAAGAATACAAATAATAAAAAATAAACGAGAACTTTATATAAAAGTAAAAATACTCACGTTTACCAACCTCTCCGACCTTCTTTTAGGCTGCAAAGTAATGACAATGTACAACATGTAGCTTATTTTTTGATGCAATAAAATATTTATTTTATTATTAAACTTTATTTCTGTGCAATAAGGAGTGAAATGTGCTTACCTCAGTGACTTCAGCATCATTGTTCGCCTATGCGGGAAAAAGAAAAAAAAAAGTATTATTCTCAAGTCCATCAGTGTAATTTATTATAACAGATGCATCTTTATAACACAAGTTGTATGTAGAAAATGACAAAAATTATTAGCTGAAACAGTCTAGCTTGTCAGGGAATTGTATTGATTTCATTTATTTTGATTCTGATTCCTCTTTAATGATTCTTTTAGTACTTTTGAGAAGACATATTTTGAGGAAAAAAAGAATATTACTTCAAATGAGATCATTTCAGATTTTAACAGAACGGATATATTAAATCAAAAATGAATTTAATACACCTACAAAAGATGTTTACAGACATTTTAATCACTTTTCATAGTTTTAGAGGCCAGGCAATAATTGGTTAAAATACCAAAACAAACAAAGCACGTGGTACCAAATCCTTCATTCAATTATTTTAATAAAGCATTACTTATCAAAAATCATGGCAGAATGTGAATAAAACCAGGCTGACGTGAATAACCAGTCAGTATTACAATAATTTAAGCCAGCTTTAATGACATGACCAAAGTAAATAACTTGTGGTTTTCATCAATTGCGAATTTAGTAACCGCTTTAACCGAATTATTTAGATTTATTAGAAAGGGGCTAACAAAAAACATTCCTTAGAGAACCGGAATAATATTGATTCACTCAAGAAAAAAGATCCGGCTCGTTCGAATCATTGGTTCGAGAACAGGACTGAACTGGTTGCCACGTATGGTTTTGATTCATTAAAAAGAATCGGATCATCTGAGTCATTCGCTCGGCGTTCGAACACGGTTGCTCTGCGTTTCGTACTGTGTGTGGATTATTTCTTAAAGCAACGACTCCCAAACACACAGCCAGCAATTCATCAATGTTTATGTCCTGCCTCCGTTCTCATTGCAGTCTTGCGCGCGCCGCCCCCTTCATGCACATCGACTCATTCAACGCTGATTAATGGAGATTTGCTCTCGCCCCATCGACCATGATATTCCCGCCATTCGCTTTCAAACACAACATCCCGAGGTGCACAGCCGCGAGGAAGAAAAAAAAAACACTACAGAATATACCAGAATAATAGGAAACACCAAACAGTGGCGCTATGATGTGCAAGAATACCGCCATTGCATAATCTGGCATTTGCACGATCAAATATATCGAGACGCAATCGTGCACTAAAGCCCTAATGCACGAATTAAATCCTATGAGCTGCAGGATAAAATATTGCACCGTCTGTCACTATGTTTTCAGACCCACAGTGAGTTTAAATCATCAGGGTTGCGCGTAAGGGCAGCCATGACACTAAAAACCCCGAGCCTTTTACAAAGACATTTACGTGCAATTATAGCAAACCCGACTAAAAATAAAAACCGCACGCGATAGATAGATAAATGCAGTATGTATTCCATGCAACAATTTGATTTGATGTCCCGCGAGCGACAGCCTTTAGGTTGCGCGACTCAATAAGCTGCACGCAAGCGAAAACTAATATCGTTACACCCCCTTTGTCTGATGCAAGTCGACAGAGACTTCATCTATTTGTAAACAAAAACGCGACACATATGCACAAATTATAATCCACATCCGCGCATGCATGAAAAATAAGCTGGGTTTTAATGAACCGGAGAGAAAAAAATCTCAGTCGTGCGCTCTCAAATCAAAACACGCGTTTATTAAAACACACGAGTATGCAAACACAAAAATGCACGAATACTGCTGCAGCTGCATGAGAATAAGCACATTTGCATGCAAAGTGCGCTATTGCACATGCACTATTCTTTTCATTCCGGTTTTTATACTGCATGTTCTATTAAAGATGGTGCCTCGGTAAATTAGGAAACCAATGCGCTACTTACTTTGCTCCTTTTAGGCATGGCTGTGGGTTTGCACAACGCGCAAAAATCAAACCGGCACGGATTTAACGCTGAAAAACAGTCGACACTTGAGTGTTGAGCTCGGTTAAAGATTCACACAGTATAGGAAGACGTTAACGCTCGTCCGAAACAAAAACCTGCTCAAACCGGATTGGATTCTCCTCCTCCTCCTTCTTCTTCTTCCCTATTCAATTCATCACAGGCCGACCTGACAGCGAATTTTCCATCCCCACTACGGCGAAGCCTCGTCTCATGAATATTAATTAGATGTTGATGACGCTATTTGTAACCTTCCATGAGCGTCCAGTCACCTATCCTGATTAATATTCATGAGCCATGCCATACAGATAGTAGGATTCGTTCATTGGCCAGCAGACTAGCGTCCCCTTGCCAACGAATGCCAGTAAGCCAATCAGAGTGAACGCAGTTTTAGTTATTTAATATTCATGAGCCAGGTCTTCACCATAGTAGCGTTATCAAATCCGACTCCGCCTCCTGCTCCCTGTGATTGGCCTACTGAGACTCAATGCACATTTTCAAATCATAGCAAGAGACCCGTGTGGACACTTTTGCATGCCAATCAGTTGAAATATTATTTGTTTTTGCAATGACTTAGAGCTGGTGAAGGGAGATTTTCTTGGTTAGGCAATGCACAGTCAAATTCCCATCTTTAATTTCCATGCGATTAGATCATAAATGTTGAGCAATCTTTTCGTTTTTCGTTTTTTCTACGGTTTCCAGATGTGCGCGAGTTATTTTAGGAGCTGTTGTGTTTTTAAAGCCCTGGCTTGTGTGCAAAGGTTTTGCAGGAGAAAATGGCGACTGTGCACAGAAAACATTTCACATCTGTCACACCGTAGCTCAAATCTACAGCAAAAATAGTGCAAAATGAACCTAGTTGAAGTTCCAGTGCCATTTTTTTATTCATTTGTTTAGGTGTTTTGTTTTTGCTTTCAGTGTGAAAATGATTTAAATATTAATAAGTGAAAAAACAAATCATGTTATATAAAAAACTAACTCTTGGATTTATAAATATCATACACAACATCAGGGCAAAATAGTGTTTGAACACCAGAAAGGAAATAAAAGAACCTCAGCATTTTGACAAACAATAAGGACAAAAATAATAGTAATAATAATAATACATTCATAAGAAAAAACTGAGAAAGATAGTAGACATATAGGACAATTTTAAAATAGTGGTTTCCATTTTCATTTCATTCATTTTATTGAATCAGGGACAATGCAGACCTGGAAAGTCATGGAAATGTAACAAATTGTACAAATCCATGAAGATTTCTATAGTAAATGTTAAAAAGTAGAATCAGAATTCTGAATCCTCCATTTGGCCACATTTAAATCATTTGGGAGACTTTTGTGTAGACTCATTAAATAGTATACTAATTTTTAGTGTTGGGCAATGATTAATCGCATCCAAAATAAAAGTTTTTGTTTATAAAATATGTGTGTGTGTGTGTGTGTGTGTGTGTGTGTGCTGTGTATGTTTTTTATGTATGTATAAAGACACACACAGTATATTTTTTGAAAATATTTATGTGTATATATTTACATTCATATATAATATATTTAATATATAAACATAACATTTTTCTTAAATATATACATGCATGTGTCATTGTCCCGCACTACTAATTATATATTAAGTAGTAGTATATTATACAAAGTATATATATATATATATATCAGTATTTTAAAAAGTAAATAATTATCTTGAAACAAATTCATGTCACATTGTGAATATCACATGCATGCAGATGTTAGTTTTGCTGTAACTTGTGAATGTAGCAATGCACAGGATGTGTTTACCAACATGCACAGTGAACAGGTGTTCCTCTCTCGTTGCCAGGGCGACGCTGATAGGTGCTCGGGACACTTCTCACATTATATATATAATATTCCTTTGGGAGAGATGTGTGCATAATAGCTCCGCAACCTAGGCAACACCTTCCAATAAACGCTGCTCTGAAATCTGTCATACAGTGTATGACCTAAAACGTGTTAAAACAGCTTGGTCATCATGCACTTTAAAAAAACAAACAAAACAAAGGCTCTTCATGGTTCCTTGCAGCATGTTTGGTTCACCAACGAACATTTTATCAAGAACTGTTTTATTGCTATGTAATGTTCTTGAGTGTGCAATTCGATTCTTTTAAGGTCTTGATGTTACACTACAGGTTCTTCTTGTGAAGATCTTCTGGTTTCTGTAAAGCACCAGGTCATGAATGGTTAGTTCTAAATAAATATAGCTGAGTTTAAAAAGTGATTTGTGGACCTCGAAAAGGTCTGCTATGGCATTAGTCTAAAACCCTTCACAATTCCTTGTTCAGGCTCTTGTTCTGTCCAGACTGGACTATTGCAGTGCTCTCTTGGTAGGTCTTCCAGCCAGTTCTATCAAACCTTTACAATTAATCCAGAACGTGGCCAATTTTTAATGAGCCAAAAAGATCGCACGTCACACCTCTGTTTATCAATTTGCACTGGCTACCAATAGCTGCTCGCATAAAATTCAAGGCATTGATGTTTGCCTACAAAACCACCTCTGGCTCTGCACCCCTTTACCTAAATTCAGTACTTCAGACCTATGTGCCTCTAGAAGCTTGCGTTCTGCAAGTGAACGTCGCTTTATTGTACCATCCCAAAGAGACACAAAATCACTTTCACAGACTTTTACTTTAACTGTTCCCTCCTGGTGGAATGACCCGCCCAACTCAATCCTTAGCCATCTTCAAGAAACGGCTAAAAGCACATCTCTTCCATCTTTATTTGACCCTCTAACTCTAGCACTCTCCATTCTAATAAAAAAACAAAACAAAAAAAACTTGCCCCTTTAAGACTTGCACTCTTCATTTACTAACTGCTTGTTTTCTTAAAAAAAAATAACACTAGCTTCTCTAATGTTTTTGTATTTTATCTATTTATTTTCTTCATATTTGTTATACAGTTAACAAAATCAAAAAAGGCCTCTAACTCTAGCTTGCTCTAGTCTTTTTCTATTCTATCTGTTTTCTTTTTATTTATTATATAATTAAAAAAAACCTTGCTACTGCGTTAAGCTAGACTTGTCATAGCACTTGCATATCATTGCTCTTTTGTTGGTTTTGATTGCTTCCATTGTCCTCATTTGTAAGTCACGTTGGATAAAAGCATCAGAATCAGAATGAGCTTTATTGCCAGGCATGTTTACACATACGAGGAATTTTTTTAGTGACAGAAGCTCCACAGTGCAACAGAATGACAGTGACAGGACACAGATAATAAAAAGAATAATATACAAATACACAAAATAGACAACGTGCAAAATAGCAAAAACAATATACAAAATAGACATTTTAGTATGTACTAAATGTAAATGTAAATTATAAGTGGAACATTTATGTCTAACATCCTCATTGCAAAGGCTCCTGTAGGTTCCACAACCTCATGAAAATCATCATGTCCTCAAGCACACTGCCGTCTCCTTATCCAGACCCTTGCGATTTCATAACCAGATCACAGCAGCTCCCTCCTCGCCAGTCCCTTCCCCCATGAAAACATTAAACCCCCTTCTATAGGCAGCTCTTTCAGGCGGGAAAGTCTGTGCGTCCTGCTCATGAAGTTCTCCCATGTTCCTCCAGGACTGATGGGGGTGGGTATAGTAAGTGTGGCTGCTGATGAGTTTCAGATAACAGGTCACATTTGAGGACTGTTGCCATCCTTAAACTTCAGTTGAGACTGGAAGGAAAGGGCGCTGAAGTGATCTTGATTACACAGCCACTAACTAAACATACATGTGAGATTGAGATCATTGTGTGTGATCAAGCCACTGAGAAAACACACAACACAAGTGTACAATCAGGTCCTTACAACTCATGAGCACCATCTGAATGTCCTCAGTGTTTGGTTTATTTCACATGCTAAACACCCACATACTGCAAATTCCAGAAGAATTCCAATATTTCTAAGGACAATCAAACTATAAAATTTCAGTAGCTTATTAATATAAATGTTTACAAAACTGAAAACACTGTGTGGTGTTGCTGTGCATTTGCAATGGTATTCTGAATGGATTTAGTATTTTTCTGTGTGCTATCTAGAGTGTTCTTGGTGGTTTCTAGGGTGTTGCTATTCGTTTGCTAGAGTTTGAGTGTTTTTAGTGTGTTGCTATGTGGTTGTTGAGGTGTTCTTGGTGGTTTCTAGGGTGTTGCTATGTGTTTGCTAGAGTTTGAGTGTTTTTAGTGTGTTGCTATGTGGTTGTTGAGGTGTTCTTGGTGGTTTCTAGGGTGTTGCTATGTGTTTGCTAGAGTTTGAGT
>JAFVLL020022414.1:0-12370 GCA_021397915.2 Tor tambroides
TCTTGCCGTTTACTGTTGCTGTCAGGAACTATTTTTTTAGCGGAAGGACAGCATTTAACGAACTTGCTTCAAAAAAGTAACATTTCAATACATACATTTCGGGTTTTAATATTTTTGTGTATTTTTAATATTTTGTTAATACTCCGCTTCGCGTCGTGCCTAACAACGCCCTTCAGCCGTGATTTATTCACGATACAGCACGGCCTCTCGTACCTTATTGCTTACATATATTGTCACACACTATAATATAATATTTAAATATAAATATAATTATAATATTTTGAAAAGTTATGTATATTATGTGAATTATAATATTTGTAATATATACATTTTTAAAGTAAGCACACACATTAACATAATTATAAACATATTAACAATTATAAACATTTGATTTAAAGGTATTAAAAAATTTATAAATATATTATAATTTCATATAATACACAAATATAGCATTTTTTAAAAAATATTATTTTAATATTTATTTTTTTATTTCTAATTGTGTGTGTGTGTGTGTATGTATAAGCAAAAATACATAGTAATATTACTTTTAATTGCATTAGTTTTGTATATATGTATATATAAATAAATACAATTACAATACAGTAAATTTAAATAAATACAATTTCTACATTTACTATATATATTAAATGTATATATTCAGCTCTGTAATATTTATAATAAAATATAAATGTGAACTAAAATTATATTATATAACAATTTATCAGCTTAATATTTGCTATAATAATATTCAATATAATATTTTATAATGTATATATTAAAACTATTATATACATATAACATTTTTAACATTTTATGTAACTTTTTTTGAATTTCTTGGTTTAAATAGTTTTGAATCCCAGATTGGGATCTCTGACTTTTAGACCTCACTGTATGAACTCTTTCATCTCCAGTGAAGTATGTCGTTTTAGTGAATGGTATCTGAAATGGCTTGCGACTGCTGAACTATAATTGCTTTAGCCGAGTACTGTTTCCGTTCCTCTGCAGTGCTGCGCTCTTGTCTGGTTGTGCTGCTGATCATGGGTAGATGAGTCTGGACAGAACCAGCAGGCACGTCTAGTTCGTAATGTATTGTAGTCCTTCAGGATGTTCCCAGATAACCTCTCCATCATCTTAAGTATTACGGTGTGAATATTTTGTTTTATGAGTGTGTGGCAAGAGCTTTCAGGAAAGCGTTTTCATCCTTGGTGTTGAGCATCAACAGAGAGCTTTGAAAAGCGGTCCTCTGGTTGCCATGGCGTATTGACGTTCTCCGCCGCCGTATGGCTCTCTATGAAGACATTAGACAGATGTGTCTTCAAAAGAATAATGTTTTTCCTCACCACACTACGGGGACCACGCTGATGGATTTCACACTGATATCCGTCCACTGACATCTGAAGGATTCTGACTGTGGTGCTTGCTTTAGAGCATTTCCATTCCATTTATTAGTGCTACATGCTAAGCTAAGATTCACTTAGTGTTGCTCATGACCTCAGATCATGCTGGTGGAGAGGAGATGCTATCAAGTTTGAGCCGATTTTCACGTGGTGAACCATAAAACATCTAAAAAAAAATTTAATTGGAGTGACAACGTCAACAGGGAAATGTGTACTTAATGCAAACCAAAAAGCAGAATACACCGTAATTTAAATAAACCAGTCGAAAACTTGTGAGAAAGAGCAGCATTCAAATAAAAATTCCGCTTTTTTAATAAAAATTCCGCTCTGACTTATTTTTTGAATCTGTTCAAATGACCCGATTCATTAGAATGAATCAAACTTTCCAACGTAACATATGTGTTCACACTAACAGCAATTTGCAGCAACAAAGCAACCAGACATAGATATTTAGCATGAAATGTTTGACAATTTCTATCTACTTACTGCATAGCACCTTAGCAACCTCATAGCTACACCTTGGCAACAACCTAAGGCTACGTTTACACTAGTGCATATTCGTTCTAAAACGCGTAACTTTTGCTACGGTTATGCCTGTCATTTACACTACTCTGGCGTTTTCGACCCTTGAAAACTGAGACTTTTGAAAATGCTGCAGACCCTGTTTTAGTTTGAAAATTCCGGGGTTGCATTTCAGTGTAAACGGACCAAAATGGAGACTTTTGAAAATGATGGCGTGGCTGCCCACATTCGCTCAGCATATCCTTGATGACCATGTAAATAATAACATCATGCTCATTAGCCCCTTTGACACATAAAAACTTTACTGGAAAATTACGGTAAATTGTTGTAAAGAGATCATGTGTGAACAGGACCTTTTCAAAAATACTGGTAAATTCGTTCCGGCAATTTACCGGTATGAGTTGTAGTAACGTTACCTGTAAATTGCCGGAATGATGCGACTACTCTGTGCCAGTCCAAAGCCGTTGAATTTCAAAATTCAACAGCTCTGGTCCAATCATGACATTTTCATTGCAAATACCATCATCTTTTATTTCATGGAAAAATTACGATAATAGTCTCATTAAGTGTTGTGCATTCACTATTTGTTTTGTTTTTTGTTTTGTTTTGTTTTGTTTTTTTGTTTTGTTTTGTTTTTTGTTTTGTTTTGGAAACGTGTGTTCGATTTTTTTTTTTTTTTTTTTTTTTTTTCCTTAGCTCGCTTTTATTTTATTTTAATTTCGAAATTAAAATCCCTAACAGTATTGTATCGTATCGTATCGTATCATAGCGTATCGTATCTTATCTTATGTTCTGAACATGTGAAATACTAATTTATTCATTATTGTTTTTTACTTATTGTTTGTTCATCTATTATTTCGCAGAAACATGTTAACAGTATGATCACATATAAAGTGTCGTGCATTCACCATAGCATGATGTTTTGTGAATTAACGACGCTTATGTTCTCTCTCTCTCTCTCTCTCTCTCTCTCTCACTCTCTCTATCACACACACACACACCTCTCTTCTGGGATATATTCTCAGACCAGCGGTGTGTTCATTCCCTTCCTCAATAATTCATGTGAATGCAGTTGTTCTCTGTACTGTATCACTGTGCTGTTGCATAGTTAATGCCATTATGAGGCCTTCTTTCATTGTATGTGTTTGTGTGTGTGTGTGTGTGTTTAGACAGATTGACAAGGGCCAGAGTCTTTCTTATCTGCTGGCCTTCTCTGTCCACACCTCTCTTTCTACCTCTTTCTCACACAATCCTGAAAACCAGGAAAAGGGTGCATTGGTTTGGAGACAGAAACAAGGCTAGTTGAGGTGCAACATTAAAAATTAATCGTGAAACTATTGCAGCAGTATTTTATGTAAGCAGAACTACTCGATGTCATCTTTTCCCCATTTAAGCTGTGGCAGTTTGCAGCTCGGTGACATCCCTCAGGAGCGGAGCCGGCCCCGGCCTGCAAGGGTCTCCCCGGCTCCACCCACCAAACATCCATCACCCTCCGCTCTGCCTGCAGGCCTGCGAGCTGCCAGCGCTGACGCTGCCAACAGCCTGGAAACAAATATACCTATGATGTACTGTTGTTCACCAGGGCTTTAGCCGCAGTGCTTCATTTTAAAGGGGGCGTCTCGTGGAAAAAAATAATTTGCTGTTGTGGAAACAGTTTGAGGTTCTATGCAGACAAAATCTGTCAGCTCCAAACTGTGTCTGCACAACCAGGAGCTCATTAACATGCACTCTCAGAAAAAAAGGTACAAAAGCTGTTACAGGGGCGGGACCCTTTCAGAAGGTACATCTTTGTACCTTATTTACCCCTACAGGGTGCATACAAGTGCCTTAGAGGTACATATTAAATGCTACATATTTGTACCTTTTGAAAAGATAGATGTGCATGACCACCCACGGAAAGGTAGTTCATAGTCAGTCTGGTGACTTTGAACTCTCTCTATATATAGAGAGAGAGAGAGAGAGTTTTTATTGTGTATAATATTATATTATATTATATTATATTTTAATTAAAAAACATATTAATTGCAAAGATTTCTCTAATTATGAATAATTGTCTAACACTAAAATTTTGATGTATATTTTCACACTGAATCTCCAAATTACAACAACATAAAGATATTATTTTAAAGATTTAGTATTTGAAATATTTGTTTAATGCCATCCTTTTACTAGGATGGCAGAAAATGAGTAAACATAGCCATCCTGACTCCGTAATGCATCAGTTTATGGAAATAAAGTGCATTTTGTGTTGACGTCATAGGAATATTTCAACCAAAAATGAAAATTTGCTGAAAATTTACTTACCCTCAGACCATTCAAGATGTAGATGAGTTTTTTTTTTCCTTATCACAAAAGATTTGGAGAAATTCCTTGTTCAGCTGCCGTGAATGGGTGTTGTCAGAATGAGAGTTCAAACAGCTAATTGTCCTTCCACAACTTGTTGTTCTCTCCATCAAAATCCACCAACATGTTTGTTTAGATCTGTGTTGGACTGTTTTCACTTGTAAACGATTCTTGATCTGTGCATATTTCTCTCCTGATTCAGACGAGCTGACATTTTTACTGGAGAAAGCAGTATTATTGATAGAGGAATTTTAGCTGGAAGCAAGTGTTTGAAGTTAAAAATGTCTCAATGGTGAATTTGTTTGTTACAAACACAGCTTTTTGCTTCACAAGACATTAATTGATGGACTGGAATGGTGTGGATTACTTGTGGATTATTGTGATGTTTTTATCAGCTGTTTGGACTCTCATTCTCACGGCACCCATTCACTGCTGAGGATCCATTGGTGATTATAGCATGACATACATCATTATATGTTAGATGTGGAAACATAAAAGCTCTAAGTATTATGAAGCAGTCAGCTTGTATCATCAGGAAAAAATTTATGTGTATGGGAGAGCTGTATTGTTGATCTAAGCGAGTAAGTTAGCAGAAAGTGATTTTATATGTTGTTATTTTGTCCTACCTGCAGCGAAGACCTCAAAGCGTAAGATCAGACTTAAGCTTCAGGATGAAGAGCTGCGGTTCGCATGCTGTTTTTGAGCTCAATAACCACCTCTTATCTGTAGTGATTGTAGTCATTTAACCCATTTGTGTAAACACACATTGTCCTCACAGGAAGAGACACACATACACACTTCATACGCAGAGTATCAGTCTCGCAAAAGTGTGTGTGTGTGTGTGTGTGTTCACAGCTGATAGTGATCATATACCTGTGAGATCACAGGCTTTGACTTTTATTTCACAGACATCTCGTCACACTTCTCAAGCGCAACACACACACTCACGCAAAACCCACAAACTAACACGCTCACATTTACATTTAGTGCTCGTCTGAGAGAAAACACTGCTTTTTTGAAGTGCAGTTCTGTATAAATAGGCATGGAAAACTAATCTACTTCAAGAAAGCATGTTTCATTTTATTTTTTGCCCGACTGAATGGATGGCAAAGACAAATGATGTTTTAGAAAACAAACACCGTACTGAAAACCACCAAACTTAGAGCCAGCATAAAATATTTATCCAAAATTCTGTTTCTCTACTTCTCAGACAAAACATAGGCCTTGTTACTGTAGTATTGTACAGTTCAGTGGAGTGTATTACAGTACAGTGCTAGCATACAACAAGAATATTTGTGTTACTGCAGTGTGTTGGTACTTGGATTCAGTATGGTATAGGGTTAGTTTAGTTATAATTCAGTATAGTATTAGTTTAGATTTATTGTTTGTGTTCATGAGTATATTAGTATAGCTTTCCTCCTCGCTAATGAGTTTAAATACAGTCAAGCTTTCTTTTTTAATTGTTCATTTTATTTGATTTTATTTTAGAACCATGTGTGAGTGTTGTTTAAAAAGAAAGAAATAAAAAAGCTTACATTTGTTTTGTTTTAGAAACGTGAGAGTGTTCAGTTTGTTTATTACTTAGTTTGCTTTTATTTTATCTTATTATTTTATTATAGTAGAACCATGTGTGTTAGTTATTTTTTTTTAGCTTTCTTTTATTTGTTTTGTTTTGTTTTTGTTTGTGTCTACT
This sequence comes from Tor tambroides, assembly GCA_021397915.2. Classification (NCBI taxonomy): domain Eukaryota; kingdom Metazoa; phylum Chordata; class Actinopteri; order Cypriniformes; family Cyprinidae; genus Tor; species Tor tambroides. The sequence continues at coordinate 5,956 of JAFVLL020022414.1, forward strand.
TATTGCTGCACCTCGCTTGTATATTTTTCTTAACAAATAATTGGATTAATAATTTAGCATAGTGTCAAGCATCATAATTTATTCAGTTAACATTTTTAATTGGAAAACCTATTTGAAAGCCCTGACAGTATAGTATAGTGCAGTATAGAATAGAATAGTGTAGTGTTTTGTATTCCCACACAGCCAAAAAAAAAACCAACAACATAAAAAGAAGCTATGTTGGACTAAAAAATTGAAGGCCTCGTCCTTTGGTCCTGTTAACCTACCTAAACTAAAGTTATAAAAATAACCTCACTTTTTGCAACTCAAATTTCCCATTTAATGGATTTTAGATTCACTCCAGCGTGTCTGTATGTGGCTTGTAGCGACTGACAATTAAAAGTGCTTTGGGAGGTTCCTTTCAATAGCTGAGCGGAGCGCTGAGACGTGTGTGTGTTTGTGTGTGTGAGTATTGACCTTCCTGAGAGTGCATTAGCACAGTGTCATGGAGTGGGTGGAATCAGGGCCCCTTTGAGAGCTGCTGGATGTGGCCGTGGATGTGTTTGCCTGTCTGCCTCCCATTTTCAGAAAGAGAGAGAGAGAGAGAATGTAGCGCTCTGTTGTTCCCATGAAAGACCCTCACTGTGTCAGTTATGCCCCTCTATTCCTTTTCCCCTTCTTTAAAGGGATAGTTCACCCAAAAATGAGTACTCGATCATTGTTTACTCATCTGGGTGTTGTTGCAAACCTGTGTGACTTTGTCTTCTGTGGAAAAAACATTATAGGATATCCTGGCAAGATATAAGATATAAACTCACAATTCTAACTTTTTTTTCTCAGAATTGTGTGATATAAACTCACAATTGTAAGTTATAAAGTCAGAATTACGATTTATAAAGTCACAATTGCGAGATAAAAACTCTCAATTCTGACTTTTTTTCTCGCAATTCTGACTTTTTTTCTCACAATTGCGAGTTTATATCTTGCAATTCTGACTTTTTTCTCGCAATTCTGACTTTTTTCTCAGAATTGCGTGATATAAACTCACAATTGTGAGTCATAAAGTCAGAATTACAATTTATAAGGTCACAGTTGTGAGATTAAAAACTCGCAATTCTGACTTTTTTTCTCGCAATTCTGACTTTTTTTCTCACAATTGCGAGTTTATATCTCGCAATTCTGACTTTTTTTCTCACAATTCTGACTTTTTTCTCAGAATTGTGAGATATAAACTTGCAATTGCAAGTCCAGTTTTGAGGGGACCGGGGGGGGGGGGCTGATATGTTCTCAGAGTTGTGAGTTTATATCACGCAGTTCTGACTTTATTTCTCAGAATTGCGAGTTTGTCTCAGAATTATGACTTTTTAACTCACAATTGCGAGTTTGTATCACGCAATTATGAGAAAAAAAAGTCAGAATTGTGAGATAAAAAGTCGCAATAAACTTTTTTTTTTTATTTTTTTATTCAGTGTCGGAAACGGGCTTCCATAGAAAACAGCTTCTGTATATTTGCCCCATAGAATTTTTAAAAAAAGTTTTTTTTTTTTAGTTTATGTCTGACAATTCAGCATTTTTTAGCATTTCTAAGAAAAAAAGTTTGAATTGAAAGATATTAACTTACGAGAAAGAAAAAAAAAAAGTAAAAATGTATAAAATAAAAAGGTGCAATTTTTTATTTTGTGGCAGAAAAAAAAAAAATTTATTTCATGTATACTCAGAATTCTGAGGAAAAAAGTCAAAATTGCAAGCCATAAACTCGCAATTTTTAGAAAAAATGTCCAAACTGAGATAAAAAGTCTCAAATTTTAAACTTTAATAGTTTTACTACAGTGAAAAGAGCGGATTCCTCAAATATATTTATGTTCCACCGAAGAAAGAAAATCATATGGATTTGAAAGAGTGAATAACAGATATATGTATGAACTATTCCTTTAACGTTTTATTTATCACTAAGAATTCATTCCTTCAACCTTCAGAGAAACACACCTGTGCAGCACTTTCTAACCCCTGGCGCTCCGATCTCACCTTATCTTTTCCCAACATACCCATAATGCCTCATTCTGTGTGCTTGTTGTGGTGATCGTCATGCTGAAGGTAACAGAAGCGTGATCTTTCTGTAATGACAGTGAGAGAATGCCGCTCGTCTATCGGCACGTTTGAGCGCCGCGGTCACCCGCTGTACGTTCAGCCACATTACCATCAAATGCAAAAGCTCACACTCTGAGTACACACAGTTTTCCTTTACTACTTAAACAATCCTCCGAGAGTTTGAGCACAGATGTGGCGCCGCATAAAGAAGAAAAACAGTCCCAGTTCTGAATCTGTGGTTCTCGCTCAGGTCATAAATGCATCTTTGCTCTTGGGAAATATGTCGAGTTTGTTTGCTTGTGTTTTCCTTTTTGCTTTTTCCATATTTGCATCTAGCTAGATCAGTGCATACGGAGCGGAGGTGATACAGTAAGGATGCAGGGAGCTCTCGGCTGTTTAATTTGTGGCCTGCCGTGTTGGACAGAGCACGGTGCAGTAGGTCTGATTAATTAAATTCGCCGGATTTCTCACTGCTGTCAAGATTTCAATTTTATGTTAAATATTCTCTAAAGGGCAGGCCCTTAAATCTTATGGGTGGAGAGCGGCAGTGGGCTGTGAACATAACCATAGGCTAACTGCTAATGATAAGAACACACAGCAGAAGAGGCGTCTATAACGCACTCGCTGAATTAGATTGTCAATCACTTCTGTGTCCATCGACCCAGTAAAGAGACCAAACAGTCAGAGAGAAATGTAGAAATATGAGTTTGAGACTGTGGCATCAGCTTGTCAGTATTCAGTTTCTAATTGATGTATAAGGTTAATTTAGGTTAATATATTAAATAAAATAAGTAATAATACATTACCATTCAGAAGTTTGGGATTGGTAAGATTTCTTTTATGTTTTTGAGAGGCCCCATTTATTTTATAAAAATACCATAAAAATAGTAGTATTATGAAATAGTATTACAATTTTATATAACTGTTTTCTTTTTCAGTGTCACATGATCCATGTTGCATTTCTTATTATTATCCTTTTTTTTATGAGTAGAACATCTTTACTGTCACTTCTGATCCATTTAATGCATCCTTGCTGAATAAAAACTAGTGCTGTCAAATGATTAATCGCGATTAATCGCATCCAAAATAAAAGTTTTTGTTTACATGTGTGTACACTGTTTGTATTTATTTTGTGTATATAAATACAAACACATGCATGTATATATTCAAGAAAAATATGATATGTTTATATATTAAATATATTTATATATAATATAAAATAAGAAAATAAATGTATATACATGTAAATATTTTCAAAATATATACTATATGTGTGTGTATTTTAGATATACATAATAAATATACACAGTACACATACATATATTATGTAAACAAAAACTTTTATTTTGGATGCGATTAATCGTTTGACAGCACTAATAAAAGCAATTAATTTTTTTTTTTTTTTTTTTTTTAAACATTTGAACACTAGTGTATATTAAATATATTGCAATACTGGTCTAAAAGTCTGACTTCAAAATCTAATTTAAACCTTAAAATCTAGAATTTTGAAAACCTTTAAACAAGTAAATGTTATGATGTAGAAACAAAGAAGATTCTGCAATATTTTTTATTTTTTTTGTCACAAATGTTATCAAATGGCCTCAGAATTTTAGAACTTTTTTTTGGAGCTTTTTTTTCTGTAATCTATAAATACATCTTCATAAGTGTTGATTTATTTATGCAGTGGTGTGAATGATTTCAGTGCATACTTTGTCCTCATTTGCATCATAATTGGCTTAGTATTAAATGAGTACGAAATTTAGAACAGGTTACAGTACATGGCTCTGCACGTCTAAAAGTAATAATGAGTAGTTTAAGCGTTAATTACTGCACATCATCCACCCCCGTGCCTTACTTTGTGGGCTGATTTTTATAATTACAAATACCTGCTTTTGATTAGAGGTAACTATGTATTAACTTGTACCGTAACTTTTCAGATTTCTGCGACATTATGTTGCTAATATCCAGCTAATAATAAGGGTTGTGTTCTTATTTTAAGTAACCTGTATTGTGTTTGTTGATTCAGGCATTCAGTCCATTAAGAGCTGAATCTGTTGAAGGAATAGTAGCTTAAAATGTACTCGCTCTCAGACCATCCAAGATGTAGATGAGTTTGTTTCTTCATCTGGAACAGATGTGAAGGAATGTAGCATTACATCACTGGATCCTCTGTAGTGAATGGGTGCCGTCAGAATGAGAGTCCAAACAGCTGATAAAAACATCACATTAATCCACATTTTCAGCTTTTCACTTCACAGAGCAGTAATTGATGGACTGGAATGGTGTGGATTATTGTGATGTTTTTATCAGCTGTTTGGACGCTCAATCTGACGGCACCCATTCACTGCAGAGGATCCATTGGTGAGCAAGTGATGTAAAGCTACATTTCTCTAAATCTCCAAAAAGCTTTGAAATACCTCAGCCACTGTCTAAAACAGCTAGTGTACCAAAAAGCAAAGGTATGCTTGAATTTTGCACTTGCAGTACTCTAACAACATTTTTTTGTTTGTTTGTTTGTTTTTTGTCATTTGCTCATTCATTAATCATTATTTGAGTGAGTTTCTCAGCTATAGGAGGCACTGTGCTTTGTCAGTGGTGTTGTGAAAGGACATTTCTGCTGAGGTTGACGCACACTTCAAAACATGCTTTGGCCTCAACTGACCACAGACGCCCAGCATGCTGACCAGATCTCTGAATTATGCATCAATCCCTGACCACTAGATAGAAAGCAATGATACCAGAAACAGCTTCCACTGTTCCCATACAAAAGGCCTTGTATTGTGCTTTGTTAAGGAGACGCTCATCCTTTCCACGTTTATAAACACATTTTGGCTGTTTTTTGATCCGTGTTGCGTCATTGTGACCTGCACTGAGGTAATTTCATATTTTTTGCAGATTGGTGTCAGTTTGGTTTTTGCAGTTTTTTTAGCGTGTCAACAGATGTTTTTGAGACGTTGACGGTTTTGTGGCCCCTGCTTTTTTCAGCAGATTCTGGCACGTTACTTTGTTTAATCGGATAGTTGTGTAAATGTAATGCCATCATTTCATCAAAGAGAAAAGGTGAACTGATGACATTTTCCCAAATGTCAGAGTTATCTTAAGTCTTTTATTACATCACATTTAAATGAGGACACACGTTCACCGTCTTCTGATGCTATAATTGTAACATGAAATCAGGTATTCATAGAAATTGCTTATTATACTAATGTGACTGTCAGGAAAGACAGCGGCTGGTCTGTTAGGGTGATCAGGTGTGGGGTTTTTTGTGGCTACAAACAAACCAGAATAATCATTTTGAATTATATGATAGGGTGTTGTGGACAGTTGTCAGGGTGTTGCTATTCTGAGTAACATGTTGCTATGTGTGGTCACTATGTAGTCTCTATGATATTCTGATCCATACACAGCAAAAAATAAATAAATAAATAAAAAATAAAATGAAATAAATAACAATTTTGTCCAGTAAAATATTTTCAGTGTCAAGATCAGTTTACTTATATACACCCCCCTCCCCCCCAGTTGTATGCATAATTCCAGGCTTAAAAAAAACCTAATGAATTTTTGTTTTGTTTTCTATTAAAGATATCTAAATATTTTCAAAACAATGCAATGTCAACAATGTAAATTATTAATAGCTATTAAAGTTACTTTCAGAGAATATATGTGTATTAGTGCTGTCAAATGATTAATCGCATCCAAAATAAAAGTTTTTGTTTATATAATATATGTGTGAACTGTGTATATTTATATATCAATACACCCACTTTCATGTATATATTTAAGAAAAATATGTTACGTTTATATATTAAATATATTTATATATGATATAAATTACATGAATATAAATATATACATGTGCATATTTTCAAAATATATGCTGTATATGTGTGTATTTATATATACATAATAAATATACACAATACACACACATATATTAAAACTTTTATTTTGGATGCGATTAATCGTTTGACTCGTTTGACAGCACTAGTGTGTGTGTGTGTGTGTGTGTGTATGTATGTATATATATATATATATATATATATATATATATATATATATAATTTTTTTTTTTTTTTTTTTTCCCAAAAAATATTTTCAAGGTTTATGCTTAAAACAAATTATTGGGCAATTCATTCTCTAAATAGCTTATACAATTTTGCTTCTCAAGTCAATTCAGGTTTAGGTTACTTGTAATTAACACAGTATGTTAACTTGTAATTGCTTATGCTTTTTTGCCTCTCAAGTAAATGTAATTTTAGGGTTACTTGTAATTAACATAATATGATAACTTGTAATAGCTTGTGCAATTTTGCTTCTCAGGGAAATTTATCTATATTTAAGTTTTTAG
>JAFVLL020022415.1:0-17386 GCA_021397915.2 Tor tambroides
GGCGCTCTGGCTCCCGGTAAACAATGGACTATGGTGGCTGGTGTCTCTATTTTCACGTTCCGTACAATAGAATCGCCAATTACTAGAGCACTTTCGTCAGGTTTCTCAGTGGGTGTGTCACTGAGTGGGGAGAACCTGTTTGATGTTCTGATCAGAACGGAAGAGCGGTGTTTTGACCCGCGACTAGGCTTAAGACTTAAGACTTAAGTCTACCGCATCCCGTCCAGGAACCACACGTGGAGGTTCCAGTGATCTGGACGTGAGTACCATCAGGTGCCCTGCCCCTGAGAGAGAAGGTCCTCCCTCATGGGAATCCACCAGGGAGGGGCTGTCACAAAGAGCATGAGTTTGGAAAACCAGGTCCGGGTGGGCCAGTAGGGCACATCCATCAACCAGCTTGTCCTCCCTGACCTTGCACAGTGTTTGTGAGAGAAGGCTCACTGGGGGAAAGGCATACTTGTGTAGGCCCTGGAGCCAGCTGTGTGCCAGTGCATCCATGCCGAGGAGGGCCTTGGTTAGGGAGTAGTACAGCTGGCGGTGAGAGGATTCACCGGAAGCGAACAGATTTAGCTGGGCTTCCCCGAATCGCCTCCAGATCAGCTGGACCACCTGGGGATGGAGTCGCTATCCTCCGGGGAGAGCACATCGGCTGTACGATTGAGCTCCCCTGGAAAGTGAATGGCGCGCAGCAAAGTAAGCTGTGTCTGACTCCAGAGGAGGAGATGGTGGGTGAGTTGTGAAGTTATGTGATCGTAGACCTCCCTGGAGGTTGATGTACAATACAGCCGCAGTGTTGTCCATGCTAGAAACATTGTCAGCAAATCCAGGCAGTTTATGTGAAAAGCAGTCAAGGACCTGTCCAAAAGCGTACACAGACGCACAGCACACCAATCAAGCACAAACAAGCTTCCTTCTGAAGTTCGCGGGAGGACCTTTAATCCAGCAGGGTGAAAGCAGATTGGACGAAGTGGATGACGTCACACCGATGGTCAGCAGGCGACGCGTCCAATCAGAAACCTAAGAGCAGGCAGCAGAGCAATAACCAAAAGAGGGAGGGACGAGGAAAAAAGACAAGCACACACACCTATGCGCATAGCACGTAACACCGGGACACTACAGCCTGTAGAAAGGAAAGGTCTGACCAAGGTGTGAATGTGCTATGGTACATTGGCGTGGTGGTCACACGATGTGTGCCATGGTACCATGTCCATCTCAGGACTTGGTTGTGTAACCAGTGCTGAAGTGGTCTCATATGGAACAGTCCAAGTGGCGTGACTGCAGCTGCGGATGCCATTTGCTCCAGGAGCCTCTGAAATTGCTTCAGTGGTACCACCGTCCTGCCTCTGAAGGAATTCAGGCAGTTCAGCACTGATTGGGCGCGCTCATTGGCCAGACGCTCTGTCATGTTGACAGAGTCCAACTCCATACTGAGAAAAGAGATTCTCTGCACAGGGGAGAGCTTGCTCTTTTCCCAGTTGATCCAAAGCCCCAACTGGCTGAGGTGCCCGTAGCACCAGGTCCCTGTGATCACACAACTGTTCTCGCGACTGGGCCGTGATAAGCCCATTGAGGATCCTGATGCCCACTTCCCGTAGTGGGGAAAGGGCACCCTCCGCGACTTTGGTAAAGACACGGGGGGACAGGGACAGTCCAAAGGGAAGGACCTTGTACTGATATGCCTGACCCTTGAACGCAAACCATTGAAATGGTATGTGTCGAGGAAGAATCAAGGCGTGAAAATACACATCCTTCAGGTCGACTGCTGCAAACTAGTCCTGGGATTGAATGCATCTGAGGATGCGTTTCTGCTTCAACATGAACGGAAGCTTGTGAAGGGCCCTATTCGAGACTCACAGATCAATTCAAGACTCGCAGCTGCACGGGACAAGTGCCACGTGAGGAGTGAGAGGTCCGTGGGGACTGGCCCGGTGGATTTGCTCTCACTATGATCCTCAGATCTCCCAGAGCACTAGCCGGCGATCCCCTGCTTGGAGTAGAGAAAACGGGACAGGTAGTGACAGAGGGGCCTTGTGTTTTCCTCAGAAAGGAGAGAGCGATTGCAGCAATGTCATTGCAGTGGGGGCATGAACCATCCATGAACACGTCCTCCGTGTGCTGTAAGTCCAGACAGAGAAGACAGCGATCTTGGCCATCATCAGAGGACAGGAAACGACCGGAATCAAGAGGATAAGGATGGAGTGGCATCTTTAAAATGCCAAAGACGTCCGCGATTTGCGCTTTTAGGAAACTGCTCTTTTGTGAACTGAAGCACCCAAGGGAATCGTGCTGAACGGGGACACTGCTGTTGCGCCATTTTGTCAGTCCAAAAAGCATCTCTTTCTCTTTCATTTTCATTTTTGGTGAAATTGCTTTGTATTTTGACAAACAGCAATACTCAGCTCCGAAGCAAAAATTTGAATAAGTGGATGCATGCCAGCTTCTTATATACTCGTATGTACGAGGAGTGGCTTGGCATGCAAAATCTACTTGCCAATTATTTTCTCATTAGCCTTTTCTCTTAAACTCAGAGGTTAGTGGGGCTCCCAAGTAAAACCAATAATGAACGTAGTTCAGGCATACCACGGCATGCCAGCCAGCATCAGCTGACACTCAGCTGATTGTAACTTCTCCCACTACAATTAAATAAGATATATAAGTTCATCTGTTCTCACAGACATGCCCTTACCCTCCTCCATCCCCAACTCCTCCTTATGCAGATGATCACTTAACTGCTTGTCCACAGAGATAGAGTATATCATCTGTCCAGCTCACCCTTGCTCAATCTGTCCAATTTTATTTACAGTACCATATTACTTTGCAAGGAATATATAACTGTTGCATATAAAAATATCTGGAATTTGCTTAGGTTTCAGGGGGTTCAAACCTCAGCGAGGTTTGCTTGTGGACAGCTCATAATCCGAACCCTTCGTAGCGAAGCTCTGTGTGCGTGCGTAATTATTATGCAAGTTGATATTTTCTGATCATTTTAATCGTATTCTGATCATTTTTTTCCCAAGCGCATTTTACAAATTCCAAACCACATGAATCTTAATAACTATTATTCATTTAGTCTGTAATCATTTATAAATTATATATAATTGTCCATGAAGATGGAAGTGAAAAAACATTTCCCAGTAAGTTTTGGGAGATCATTTTTTGTCCATCTCTGCAAGACAGACTTTTTAGGATAGGAGAGGGACTAAAAATGATCTCCCAAAACTTACTTCCAGATTCTGGAAGATAAATTCTTCAAACAGTGGTACAAGAGGATGTGGTGCTGGTCATTCAAAAGTCTCTCTCAACGTATCTGTCTATTAAGCCTATAAAAGTTAGCCTTAACTTTGGAATTTCTAGTACTGCATTAGTATTGCATTCTTCTCAAAGGTGTCAGATACCAGCATAAACTCTGGTTGACTTTGTAGTTTGTTCTGGTCAAGAAATGCCTACTGAGACAAGAAGAGAATATTTGATGGACATGTAAAGCAACCAATCATAGTTCATTTTTTTTTTAACTGTCATTTATGTGCAGATTAATATAAATAGTAAAATTATTATTGTATACTATGGCTTTGTTTCCAGGCAGCTGATAAAACCATTGCACACTGATTCAGCCAGTCAGATAAGAGCTTGCCAGTTTGTGAAAGTGCTTACCAATCCTGTTTACATTATGTATCACATAGTCCATAGTTTTACCACTTAGGTTTAGTTATCTATTAATAGCAACATTTTGAATGTCTCTGTAGCCTATACAACTTCAGTAACTATTCTTACCTCTGTGTTTGTTATTACTTACAGTAAAAAGATGACTTGGCAGTTTGCCTCAGGGTCGTGGTAAGAGATATTTTTAATAACTCTCAAATTCTTTATTGTGTTTACACAGCATATGTATACTTATTTATCTGGCCAACATATTTAAACTTAATCAACAGTCAATTGCCAATTCAGAAGAAAGCTTATAGTAATTAATTGCCACAATATCCAAACATTTAAACACATGTCAGTAAATTTTCGAAAGTGTAACTCTCAGTCAGATGAGTGAAGTGTTTTGACATTGACATATCCCACTAGAGGGCAGCAAACGGTACTGTAATGTTGAACTGTAAACAGTTTGAGTTTTTATCTTTATGGGTTATACTGTATTTGTTACATGAATGAACTTTGGCACAGATCGCAATTAATGCATGTCTGTTTGAGAGGTTTTTCATCTGTTTTATCGCCCATCAAATAAAAAATGTGGTAACACTTTACAAAAATGTCCCATTAATATCAGTTAATGCATTAACTAAGAGTGAGCAATACTTGTTGCAGTATTTCTTAGTTTTTGTTCATGTCAGTTCATTTTAGCTCAGGTACATTAAATATATAACAGATACAACATTTTATTTTTAATGTTTTAGTAAAGGTAAAAATAATTTTAACTAAGATTTATAAATGCTTTAGTACGACTTATAAATGCTAAGTAATTATAAATGCTAAGGAATCTTATTTTAAAGTTTTTCCAAACCCATAAATCCATCAGTCACATAAAGTAATGGCACACTTCTCTTTAACAAGCCACATGTTTGAGATAACATTCATGTCCGTAGCCCAGGTCACATGTTTTTTTTAATTAATTAAAATTTGAATTTCTGACTATTTCTGAAAAATTCTATTCCGTTATTATCTACTAATAGTTAAGGGGGTTCACCCAAAAATGAATATTTTAACACTTTAGTTGGGAGTTTGCATCACGCTTTATATTAGGTATCAACTATGTCATGCCATCAAAAAAAAAAAAAAAAAAAAAAATTGTACTTTTTGTGTTCATGGTATATTGCAAAACACTTTTGCTGCTATTTTGCTGGAATGAGGTCATTATTAGATATTGTTAGGTTTAAGTGTGGGTTAAAGGACTGTAATATTAATTACAGTTGTAAGTACAAAATATAAGTACAATGTAAAAACGTAGTACACAATAAATACATCGTATTGTTGTATCAAGTGTTTAATTTAGATGTTAGTTATAGTAGTTACAGGCACGTAATATAAAGTGTGACTGTGGTTCGTTCAAATCACTAACTCCAAGGTAACGTTCAGTTCTGCTGTGTTCTGCACACAGAGCTCATGTTCAGTAAGGGCTCTGTTAGACCCTTGTGGCCCTTGATACGACAGCCAGAGTTGTAATAATCTTACCTTGATGCTTGACTCTTGCAACACCATATTAATAATACCATGTAATACATTCTGATATCGCTTCAATATAAAAGCTGCTACATGGTATTAATTTCACTGGCTGTGGCATCCCGTGACCTGTGCCTGCAGTTATTGCAGAAACCTACAGCAAATAGCAGCATGCTCACTGCAGGCACTGTGGGTATTGATGTTGGCACAGGCACCATTACTTCAATGTATAGTTTTTATATTTTGGTTTTAGCTGTGTTTTCACATACCAGGTCAGTGTGTGTGAGTCTATATAAATGTATTTCATGTGCATGCCACCATTTCAGAGGTCTCTCACATGACAGCAAGCGTGGAGGACTCAGGGTCAAGTGATTTGCCCCTGGGTCAATTGACTGCAGCTCTTCTAACTTCCAGCCATTAGCTGGAGTCCCCTGGCAGCGGGACCCTCTGCTTTGATGAGATTTAGCTGGAATCATTCTTAATGTGATATGAAGACCCTAAAATTTGTTTGTTATGAAAGCTCCTCCTTTAAAGACGATTCATTAGCACACTAAGCAGGCTGGTTTGGGCCTGTCTATTGAAGACTGAGTCTGCTGTTCTCCTGTATGGATTTTCTCTCATGTTGTGTTTTTCTCTGTAGACTCACAATTAGATGCAATAACACAAGGGTTGATATTCTTTCATTTTTTCATTTCAATGGCCTTAATACACTTATGATATAAGAAGCAGTGTTTGTAACCTTTCATGACAATAAACTGTTTGATTTAGTATTTTATACATTCAGATATACGCAGTTTATAAAGACATACGTGGTTCATTGCAAGAAACAGTGCTATTATGATGTTGCTCAGCTGAAAATGCATGTTTTTTATTTTTAAAAAAAGGATACAGTAAAAGGATGATGTTTTACTTTCATTAAGCAATGGGTGGATTATTTATTCCCTGTATTAAAATTGTTAAAATGTTGAATGGGGACAAAACTGTGTGATGTTCTCAAAAAATTACATTTTAAAAATATTTATATTTAAACATGTTTGTGTTATATTTATATACACACAAACATGTTTAAATATAAATATTATTTTTTACTGAAATCACTAATATGCTGCTGCTACAGTTGAAGATCACTGCTTTACACACACAGATTAACATCTTCAAAAACCCAAAGATAGATGCAAACACGAACACCACATAGCTGTATTACCAATACATAAATCATAATGTTTCAACAAAAGCTAAAGTTAATTTCCTCCACTGAGCTTTTATCTTGGTTTGGTGGTATATAAGACACTTTGGCTGAGTCATTTACTTTTGCTGAATGGATAATGGCAGACTTAGTCCATTACCCCAAGCTTTGTTACAGTCCTGCATTTTAACATGCTCTTTACTAAATCACCCAACATGTATAACACTAACAAATGTGTGTGGCTTTCTTTATTTTTCAAAACACAAAGTAGTATGTTTTTCTATACATTGAATGTCCAGGGGTCCAAAACAACACTGGACCCCAGTGAAAATCTACTATCTAATATTTCCTTTGTAGTATATGGAATAAATATAAATATAAGCTTTACAGAACTTTCTTGAGAATGGTTTTAACAATGTTTTTCATGCTTGTTCAATGAACCATAAACAATTATTACACATGCACGAGACACTTTATAGGCAAAAAACACCAGAACACCACCAGAAGATGACCAGGGTCCCTGTTCATCTACATGAACATGACATAGTCCTGTTATAGGGAGGCTTGAGGACTGCAGAAAGTGCCCAGTAAACTGCAATGTCCGTAATAGAAGCCTAGGATAGTGCTACAGAGAGACAGGAAGGACAGCTGATCATCCTTGCAGGCCATGATGATGAAATGCACTTTAGTACTTAAAGCCACTGGTGGCCACACCAGGTACTGGCTGCTACTTTCGATCCCTTTGTTCAGAGTCACATTATTCAGTCTGTGCTCGTCAAATGTCTGTGAAACTTGTTCAGTTTACGTTTCAGTTTTTGAATCTGTTTATGTTAATGCAAATATTTACAGATGTTAGTTAAATGTGAGAGGACATTTATTTTTTGCTTTATTTTAAAATGTAATTTATGCCTGTAGTTAAATTTTCAGTGCAATGGTACTGATTCTTCTTTATTTAGTTCATGAACTTATTGCATTATGCATTATGCATTATGAATTATGACATTGTCTCTTTGTTGGTTTGTGTGCATCTCTGGGGGGCCTGGCAGCAGCAAGGTTTGTTCAGCTTGAGAGACGAAGGTCATTTCGGGCCATCAACAGGACACAAGGTCCTCCTTCTGACCACTGACCACATCACTCCTGAGAAACTATCAGATTTCTCTCATGTTGCACTTTCCAGTTCAGAAGCTGAACTAAAAGAAAGCAGCCAAGCATGCTCTTTTACAGCCATATCCAAGTAAATTTGCTGCGAGATTAAAGTTTCAGTCTCTGAAAAAAAGAAAAGCTATTACACGGCTCTTCTTTTGTTGGTAATATCAATGCGACATGCTCGCTGTAGGCTTTTAAGTTCCTGGTGTGGCAAAGAAATCCTTTTAAATGCAGATATGTAATTAATTCTTCATGTTTAGGGAATTAAACATATCTTAGAATGCAGAGGCCAGTGTGTAAGCGCGGTAATTTTATTATGTGGCAGATAAAAGAATGCCATTGACCCCCACCTCCCCGCTACGCTGTATGCTAGCGCCATCACAAAACACTCTGCGCCACTACAAATTCATTTCAGACAGCGAAAATGCAAAGTCCATTCTATGATAATAGAGAACAATCGCAATCAGGGGCGCTTATTCTCCAGGGTACAGTCTGCAGTCAGCATAATGCGCCCAGGCGGCGCAGTGAACATAAAGCGGTTTTCAGAAACAAAGAGAAGGAGCAAGAGAGCATGCCAACACTTATACATCACAGACATATTATTAACCTTCACACAGCAAGGTGCTCAGAGAGAAAGTCTACAGAGAGAGCATTTCTGGCCTGTTGCGAACAGCTGTGTCATTCACTCGAGCAGTATTCCACCTGAGCTAAACTGAATGCTGAAGAAGAATGCAGTTGCGATAATTGTAGCATGTCTTATGCAGGTGTAGCTGGAGCTCAGTGTCTTTTTTTAATTAATAAATACCAAATGAAAGGGTGAAGGTTTTTCCCCCCATTTGCTAGCTCTGGCTAATGTCTTGTAATTGACTCTGCATTTTTCTAATTGTGATTGCCATTTTAATTTTACTCTTGACTGTGCAACTAACAGTGTATAATAATTAAAATGGATTGCATACGGTGTACCTGTTTCAGCCAGGCTTGAACTTAAACCATAAGTTAACTATTAGGAAACTAAGAGGCTATGATCATTTTTCACAGAGTTGGAAACCTTTAGCTGAACTGCAAATGGGTAGTTAAAAAGGATTTTAGGTTAAATTATACAAGGGAAAGTTTCTTCATTCTTCCCACCATTTTTGCTCTCACGATTTTTTATTTTTTTATTTATTTATTTGTTTGTTTGTTTGTTTTTAGATGACAAATTCATTTTTAGAAATACAAATATTCTGTGTAGTCTCTCAGATTATCATGCATGCATAATAATTATAAAATAATTTGCAAAATCCTATTTAAAATAGTTTTAGATGAAGCAGAGGGTATCACATTGCAGGACTATATACATACATATTTACATACACACACACACACACACACACACATATATATATATTTATATATATATATACATTCTGATACTAGTTATGCTGGCTATTTTAACACTATAAAATGTACTGTATCATAATTTCATCACAGTTTTTGAACAGATGTTTTTTTTTTTTACTTCGATAATAAAAACTATTTAATTAATTAAAAAAATAGAGTGTTCTTTCAAATGTCTGGCTATATACACAATGTACACTATAACTTTCTTTTCTGTTGTGTTTTCTTCAGTGGCAAATACCTGTTTTCCTTGGATCCCCTCGGGATGTGTGCCTCTGTAATGAAAAAGGTTCCTGCTCAGATTTTTAAGTGTATGGTCCAAGTGGGGCAGACACTTTCTAATTTAGAGGAAATTTGGTAAAATGGCTAGGTTCTTTTTTTATTCACCACTCGGCCTGAAGCATCTTGTTGCAGTTTGTGTTTTCCACCCTCGAGTGCAGACAAATGTGGGTCGTTTCCAACCCAACTGTAAAAATTAGCTGATAGACATCAAGACAGATAACTGAGACCTGCAGCATTAGAACGGGAAAGGACATTAATCTTTCCAAAATTAAAATCCGCATCCGCACTAGGATTGAGGCCACCACCGTACGCCAGCCGCCCGACCGCCAGTTTTGATAAAACTGTTTAAGGAGAGGGGAGATTTAGATAAATTGCCCATGGTGCTACTATAAGTGCAGTGGAACAGAGGAGGGGTCCCTGTTAACCACGAACACATGGATATGAGCCAGCTGTTTACAGCGACCCCAGTGAGGCCGTCAAGACCACCAAACTGATAACCTGCTGTTATTGATGTCAGGGAGCCAAAAGCCAATGCTATCTGCATGTGTTGCATACAATGCAGTGTTTGTGAATGATGGGGTGGGTGCATGTTTGTGCTTTGAAAGTGCATGGGGGATTCTTGGCTTTCTTGTTGGAGGTCAACACTAGTGGTAGATGTTCCGGCACAGTCATGTATTGCTTCAGTTGCTTAGGGCTTTGGAGAACACAAAGTGTTTCTTGCTTTGAATGATCCCTTAGAGCTCAGAACTCCAGCAGCGAGATCATAGGGGGCTGGCCTGCTTCACGCTCCAGTAAACACATGAAAAGTGTTCATGTCAGTGTAGCCAGCCGTCCGGTTGTCCAGTACTGAGGTTCATGGTGATTTCTAAAAGAAATCAGCCAAAAATTTGTATATGTTTTAAATGTGTTTCAAATGTGGTTGGGATTTTTACTTGGCCTGTCAAAATGTTTACTGGCCCCGCTACAAAACATGTTGTTGTTTTCATTGCTTACCATTGTTACCCATGAAACCTTGTATTTTAATAAACAATGTTAGATAAAGACAAACAGTATAGAACTGAGTTCTCTTTCACGTCTCTAGCACCACTTTAGCACAATCAAATATGTTCAGTATATCTTTAGTGAGACTTCAGCACTACTTCTGCACAATTAAAGTGCATTAAGTACAAAATTAGTTCAGGCTCGACTCTTGGAACTTGGAACTTTCAACTTGGAAACTTCTAAATGATCTTACCTGTTGAAAACTGTGCTAGAATTACAGTTTCTTTGCACCTCATTTTTCTGAGCATCTGATGTTTTTGTGATCCGATATCTGACCAAAAGATATTCATTATGAATTTCCCAATTTGCGCTTTCGATGGACCGCAGTGTGTGTCCTTGTCTAAAAACATCTAATTATCTAACTATCCTTGCTTATAGGCAGAAAAATACAAGGATGCTTCGTCTGTCTGTTCCCATGTAATCATAATCCCCAACAGACCTCCATGAAATTGACATTTAGGAATAACTGGACAAGTGGAAAATAATACAATTCTGCAAGGTATATTTCAGGTGTACAGACAGTATTTGTGGGCAGTGTTTGTCTGGATGTTAGGGGTGGATTAGGATGCCGATGGCAAAAAGCGGCAGATTACCAGGTTTATGGCAGTGAGATAGAGCTACCAACCCAGCTGAGTGGCTTATCTCCGACGGCCAGCTCTGGTCTGGGACCTGTCTGCCAGCCCTCCACACCTGTTCCGCAGCCCACCATTGACCAGCTCCCCTCTCCTCCAATAAACAGGCAATTACTGACCCAAACAACTGTCAGGGACTATGATCAAATAATTTAGCCAGAGTGAGAGGACCTTAATACAGGTCAATTTCACTCTGTTAGGCATGGTGGCTGAGGAAAACCGAGGGACAGCGTTTGGCTACCATCAGATACGATGCACGATTGCTGATTTGAGATTACAATCTGCGGTCCTGAAATATTCTCTTCCACACTAGGGCCGGAAATTTCATCAGAACCAAAAGCCACTGCACCAGACCTTCATTGCGTGGTGCTATGTATATAAAAATCATTAATAGTTAACACAAGTAAATATGAAGTTCATTTTTACAGTTATTGTTAAAATATTTTAAATATATCTTGTTGGGGAAACTTGTTTCACTATGTCATATTTACTACAGCAAGGTCCAAAAGTCTTAGACCACTAAAAAATTAACATGAATTTTATTAATTTATTTTATTAGTTCATGAATTTTATTAATTTATTAGTTTTTCCTGTCTTGCTATTTTTTAGTTGTCTTTTTTATTTTCTGTCTTTAGCTTTAATAAAGGCAAAACCTTATGAGATTGTTGACACATTTGAATAATGTAAGAAAAATGCAGAATATGAAATTATTTCTTCTTTATTTCTGAATCATTATTTTAAATCATTAGCAAAAAACTAAACCATTGCTTATTTTCAGATTTAAAAAACAAAAACAAAAAAAAACAATTCAACATTTTTCTCAGATCTTTGGACTCCAAAACACTGTTTTTATTTTCACCCTCTAAATAAGACTGCCAAGCCTTTTATGATGCCCCATCAAACTTCTTTGTTTCTGCAGGTGTTGCGAGTGAGGACGACAAACATTAGCTTTGTCCAGATTCAACTAATCTTGCTCAGCTTTCTCCAAAGTACAATCTCAGCTGCCATCTAACCTTGGTCCAGACTATTATCAGATCTGGATCTAATTGATTATATGGAATAAACCCGTCCAGTCTGGGGCCCAGAAATCTTGATATACTCCACAAGAGTTGTCCATGACATGGGGTCTCCAGCTGCTAACTTTATATCGTTACAGTTTACCACTTTCTCTGTGATCTACACCGATGTTTGTGTGCACAATACCAAACACTGTAAAATGTTGTTGTGTGGTAAAAGGTACCAAACCAATTTTATAGGCTTTAAAAAAAAAAGCAGAAATAAAAATTTTCGACAGTAAACAGTTTTGTAAGCGCTTGTTGATGGCTCTATCCTCCTCTTCCTCCTAGTGATTTCTCTTTAAATAGAAAAGACAAGGCCTGGAGCCTTTCGCAAGCTTATTATGGTAATAATTAGGAGACTGATTTTATCTCAGCCTGTACAATCACGGTGAGAGGCAATGGCTAAATAAACAGCCAAAGTCCTTGTGTCCCCAAGGGCTGTTCAGTGTAATTAAAATCAATAGGTTCTTCCTCCCAGGGCCTCTTTAACCCAGCCAGCTAAGCCAAGGTTCTTTTATTGTTAAGCAGTTCTCATTCAGTTCTTCCACCATGACAAAGAGCTTCCATTATGTTAAATTGATGTATTAAGACTTAAAAATGAGAATGTTGTTGCATATCCATGGTAGGCAACCATGGGATACGTGAGATGGCTTTATCAACGATCAGTGTCCAGTTACCTTGGTAAGGATGGACAAGGTTTGGTGACCTTCACTGGGAATCACAACTCATTCAAGGATTTGCTGTAGCTTATTATTTAACCCAAGTTTGTGACTCTGGCTACATTTCAGGAAAACTCCAAAAACAAACCTACACATAAAATTCACTGCAAATGAACACTTATGGCAGTAAACCAACACCTTTTGTTTCTTTTCTTGCCAGTGTGAAGCATCCCAATTGGTATCATACCTTGGAGAAGGAGAACTATCCCCTGATTAAGCCTGGTTTCTCTCAAGGTTTTTCCCCCCTCCATTTCTGTCTCCTGATGGAGTATGGGTTTCTTGCCATAGTCGCCTTTGGCTTGCTTAGTTGGAGTCTAAAAGACACTTAATATTCAGTATTATCATCAATTTGATGACACTGACAATATCGGATGAAAACAAAACTTGTATTGAATTGAGCTGAATGACACCATTGACTTCTGTAGAGCTGCTTTATTGCTGAATTTATTCATAATTTATGATTTATAATTTATTTTGAAACATTATTGAACTGAAATGCATCAACACGGAACTGACTTGAGCTGAATAATTAGACTGTTGTCTTCAGCTGAGCTGTTTATCGCAGAGTTGAACTTGTTTCATAATGAATAAATTTTACATAGTTATTGAGCTGAACAGAACTGAACTGAACCAACAATGAACTGACTGGAGCGGAAAAATGACACAGTTGTCTTGCTACAGCTTAACTGCTTTAAAACAATCTCTATCTTTAAAATCCAGGTGACTTGACTAATTATGATTACAGAGGCAGATTATCAGTTAATAAAGACTCATTTTTATGCAGTTAATTGCACAATGCAATGTTATGATCATTAAATGCTTCTACCATTTTGATTTGTTAACTAATGTTTTTCAACATTTGCATCACAAACTCCATACTGCCACAGTCACATTTAACTGTTTCAGAGAAAATAATTGTATATGCTTTTTAGCGCCACTCACTGTTGTAAAATATGCTACAAGCAAGTATTGTTTTACAGAATACCCACAGGCACTTTTTTTTTTCCTGACACTGGCTGTTTAATAAACCCTCATAACAGCTGAACAGCCATTTAGAAATGTGTTGACAACTAACAAGAATGCCCTAATTATTTAACCATATTTAAGCAAGTCTTCAAAGTAATGTAAATTTTAAAATTTCGGTTAAGGTTTTGTCATACCAAATTTTTTTCCTCTTCTTTTAATTTCTGTATGTGATGATAGTCACTTCACATTAGCTACTTACAGCTGAGTCTACTAAATGATGGTCCTTCTTCAAAAAATAGCTTTCACCGTTTTGAGCTGTACACATCGGTTACATGGGTTTTGTGAGCAGCACATTTCATCAAATGTCTTTAGACGATCATTTGCCATCAGTTAGCAGAAACGCTAGCGAGCAATTTTGGTGAAATGATTTCCTGCTTGACAAATGAGACATCATCAGTTGTATGAAGCTCAACGCGAGTCGTCCTTCCTGTTCCTGCTATGCACATCCGTCCGCTGATGCAGTTGTTGCACAGATGACAACATGGCACCCGAGCAGTGCCAGATCCTCTAATAGCCCTCTGCCTGACAGAGTCTGTCGTGATGAATCGCACAGCTCTTCCCTGGCTATTCAGACTTAATTTTCTGAAGATTGCTTGCCCATTCAAGAGGAGAGGGACCTGATTCGCACTCCTGTCCAGGAGCCTGGGGCCCTGATGAGATGTCACTATTGTTCAGCAGAGCCTTTGGCATGGAGGCTTAACTACAAGTGGCTGCTTTTAAGACATTGGCCCGAATTACTTGACTGGTAAAGCTAAATAGCAATTAGACAGTTTGCCCACCAAACGGAAATTAGAAATTTGCCAGTGGTCTTAAGATGGAACTGAGTTTTGATTCCTGCACAAACATTTTCAGACCATCTACAGGAGCAACTATCGCCACCAAATGGTTTCATAGTTCTTTGTAACGTGCCATCCAAACGGTATTTCTTTCTCCCAAATCTACTCCGGAGCAGCTGAAATTTCTTTGTTAAATTCTCCTGTGGAGCATGTTTGCTGCCTACATTGGATCGCGCTGAAATTTTTCCATCAACTTGCCAGTGTGCTTAAGTTGTCACAACACACGTCATAGATTGTCAATCAAACGTTAGGTTATGATAGCCTCTCATCTAGTTTGCACCTTCCTTATTACAGTATTCATGATTCTCTGAACACATGAGATTCTCATTTGAGGCTGAGGTAATATTTGATAAACAGATGCAATAGGGCAAGAGCAGTTTAGTAAGTCTCAATGGATCAGAAACAGAGCATCCTGTTACCCACAATGAATGAGATGAGATGCAAAGATAAGACCCATCAATATTTAACACTTGCTGGATCCATTTTGGACTTTTTGACTTTGCATGAACATTATTTTGTCCACGTTTGACACTTAACTTTTTACAGATCGTTGGGTTCAATGTTTTTCATCCATGTCTGACGCTTAACTTTTTACACATTTTTGGGTTCAATGTTTTTCATCCAGGTTAAAATGTATATGAATGTGTAAAGGAAATTGTATATTTGTATCTTTTTTAAAATAAAATAGAAATATACTGGAAATAATTGACAACCGACGTTTTAATTATTGAAAATGAATACTGATGGTAATGCGACCACAAGACATTACATTTGTGTCTTTGTCAGTTACTCCTGCGGTGTGTACTGTAGTTGCGATGAAAATAGCGAAAGATTACTTTTCTTCCATTTTGTGACGTACATCTGAGTATAACGGAATACTGAAAAAGGAAAAATGTAGGACGGGACGTGGTTCTGTGCATCATTTGTTGATTGAATGTTGAGATGTGGGTGTGTCACTCAAAAGTTGAAGCCGATTTAAGAGCACAAAATCATTGGAAAAGTCCTGCATACTAGTATATAACTGGAATAACTGGACACTAACATTATGGGGCCAAAACATTTATTAAAAAAAAGAAAAAAAGAAAACAAACATGCACAGATTAATAATTCACAATAAGATCTATAAACTGCATTCAGAATTTTTTTTTCTGAATTTTCACTTTTTACTTTAGGGAAAAGCTATGACACGGACTTTGTTTAAGAAAAAAAAGGGTGACTTCTTTACGCAAGTTCAGTGCTATAGCACGAACAACTATCAGACTCTCTGTTTCTCTTTCCATAGTGAAGGTAGAGTGAAATGCAGTTGGAGAATGAATCAGATGGACAGAATGAAATCCTGCTGTGAAAGACTAACAGATCTGCTCCTGAGAGCTCTAATCCACTTGTACTCACTTATCTTGTGTGACAATGAGGCTTCCTCTCAGATTACAGAATTTTCCTGTTGTACTTTGTCTTCCTAAAGCAAATTTATCTTGTCTAAGTGTCTTATACCTCCAAGACAAACAGTTTACCTCTGGCAGATACAGATTTTGTCAATGCTTGAATGTTGACTGTCAGCTAATCTCCTCTTGCTGTTAAAAGAGAACAGACTTCCCCCAACAGATTTCTGCATGTCTGTCCTCAAATGCAGGAGACTGCATGAGTGATGACTACAACAGATAACATAAAAATCATTTGCCTAATGCCTGCAAGCATCAGATGATATTTCTGCACTATAACATGATAACCTGCAATTGTGACTTTAAAGAGCTATTTGTACCTGATTTAACCCATAAAATGTGTTTTGTTAGTATAAATTAAATGTATTTTTAGGTTTATTCAGCAATATTAAATAATATTTTTGGCTTGATTAAAACCAGTTAATTTAGATGTTTCTGTTTTTAGATTACCATTTTTTCAGTGTAATGGCCAGTGTTTGCAAAGGACAAAGCAGATGAGTATAAAGCAGTGAGGGAAAAGATGGAATAAAAACTTTTTCTTTGATCACACCTATACAGAAACAGCTCACCTGAAAATGACAACTGTTATTATTTGGTCACCCCAAAGTCATTCTAAACTGGTATGCTGTTTTTTTCTGTGGAACACAAAATAAAAATATTTGAATAATCTTCAAAAAAAAAAAGGTAACTATTCATAAAACAACAGTCCAATACTTCAAAATAGTTCAAAATAGTTTTTTATATGTATTTATGAATTTTCTTCTTTTTTTCACAGATGGTCACTATGAGCTGTCATTACAAAGAAAAGAGCGTTGCTGAAGATGTGTCAGTGTTCTTTTGTGTTCCGTGGTAGAAAGTCATACAGGTTTGAAACGGGGAGTAAATGATGAAATAGCCTGTGATTTTATGCCAGTAGTTTTATGATCAGGGGGTTTGAACACAATGATCTTGGTATGTTTTACAGTTTACAATTTACGGTGTAAGGCGAAAGGGATTTTTCACTTGGTGTAAGTTAAATGTCATTGCTGGGCATCTTAAAATAAAGCGTCCTGGTTAAAAAGTGACAGGGAGAACACAGCCATGGCAGTCACTTGCTTCCTTTGACAAAGTACAGCCATTATGCAAATGTGACAGTATTTCTCTGAGGGCAATTTCTAAAAATTATTTCAACAATGTAACGAGTGAAATGTCACCACTTGCTAATTATGTTTATGCTAATTGTTAATTAGGCTCTCAATGAGCATTGTCTTAATTAACAATGGCTGTGAAAATATGTGCAGGGCAGTAGAACCATAAATGAATCCAGTAATTACCAGCCTCAAGTGATTAACACAGATATATTGGGATTTGACTGCTTCTGTTACAATTAAATTTTATTTTCATTTTTGATAATACAGTGGGTACGGAAAGTATTCAGACCCCCTTAAATTTTTTCAATTTTTTTATGTTGCAGCCTGATACTGCAATTGTTTAAATTCATTTTT
>JAFVLL020022416.1:0-13235 GCA_021397915.2 Tor tambroides
AGAGCATGCGGGATAGGCACATTAACATGCACCTAGACCTGCGGCCCTTCCACTGCCCCGTCTGCGCCAAGAAGTTCAAGATGAAGCATCACCTCACAGAGCACATGAAGACCCACACTGGTCTGAAACCCTACGACTGCCACGGCTGCGGGAAGAAGTTCATGTGGCGCGACAGCTTCATGAGGCATCGCTCACATTGCGAGAGGCGCATCAGGGCCGAAGGAAGAGCGGGATCCGAAAGGTCGGTAATTTCTCCGCCACATCACATGAAGCTCCAGTCAGCCAACGAGACTAGCGTTGGCGCCAGAAGCGGGATCCCCGTTTTGTCTCCGCAACATTCCATGAGCAACAATGGCGTCTCTTGTCTCAACATGGCTACTTCTGGGCCTCTTCTTGGAATCAGTTCTCAAAGTGGGCCGCACGGCCTTGGATCTAGCGTTTTGGGCATTGGTGGCAATCGTAGCGGGTGTGTGGAAGAAGTCTGTGAGGGTAACGTTGACGAAAGCAGCGTCACATAAGAGGTTTCCCTCAGAAACCACCATCCCATAAAACCAGAACACTTGTCTTCGGTTTCAAGGGACTATGGGCCAGATTTACTAATCAGGGAAAATTAGCGTTAGAACGCAATTCCATAAAAGCACAGATGGGAGGGGAAAAATCTCAACAACATCTCTTTTCCATAATGACCAGCGCAATCTACCAAGAGCACCCAGGTTAAAAAAAAATGTACACTTCCATAATGTACTTAAAGTGCTCTATTTTCACGCACTAATTTTTTAATTAACATACTAAAACATTTTTTTTAGTACTTCTTAAGTGTACTCAACTTTATTATTAATATTATTATATACTTATTTTGGGACACCATAAATATGATCTAAAATGCGCTTTTAAAATATCTCTGTATTTAAAAAATGTATTTAGTTACCACTTGTAGTACACTTGAACCCATCTTTCATACACTAGTACACTCAAGTGTAGTACAAGTGGTAACTAAATACATTTTTTAAATACAGTGATAGTATGTTAAAAATTTTAGTTCATGGTGTCCCAAAATAGCACAGTTGAGTACACTTAGTTGATCTTAAGTTTAATTTTAAAAGAAGTCCTAAAGAATCATTTTTAGTATATTAAGTATAAAAGTAGTGCACGAAAATAGAGCACTTTAAGTACATTATGGAAGTGTACTTTTTTTTTAACCTGGGCAGCGCAAATTACCGCCTGCTTTAAAGCATGCTTTTTTTGGGCATTAAATAATGCCACAAATACCAGAGAATTGACGAGCGTAAATCTTAGTAAATCGCGTTGCGTGATTCATTTAAATACTCTCCTCCCATAAATTTACCAATAGAAAGGGAAACTCCTACAAATGCATATTCAGTAAGGTGAGTCACAAAAATAACTGTCCATGCCTTTTCAGTGCCAATTTCCCACTGTGTCTTTAGTAAATCCTGACAGTAGTTTTTTAACACCAAATGAGGGTTTGCGCTGGCGCAAGCTGATAGTAAATCTGGCCCTATGTGCAGAATTGTCTGATTCTTTACCTCATGTCGGTGAGTGCGCCATACAAGATGTCCCATGTGTGTTCACAAATAATGCCAGTGACCAAGTGCCCATTGCTATCTCACGTATGTATCTACTTAAAGACCAGGCTGCTATGGAGACTGTCGAAACCGTATCCCGGCCAGGAATAAGGTACAGTCGCCATCACGTTCAAGCTGCCTCACTAGCACAGAACATTCGTTCACTGTTGCTCTAAAGTGCCGTTCTGTTATTATATTATGTTGTACAGAGTTGTACATTACTGTAACTCATTTGGTCCGTTCTTGATGTGAAGTTTTATTGTACTGTCACTCAGCTATATACAGTATATTCACTCACAAAGGTTTTAAATTTCTTGTTTTCTTAAATAAGAGACAAGAATATTTGTTTCCTCTGCACTTTGGTGTCTTATGGCCTGTTCACACCAAGGATGATAACTAAAATGATAACTATTAAGGCTCATTTGCAAAAAGGATGATAACGATAACTACTAAGGCTTGTTTGCAAAAAGGACAATAACTATAACGAAAACTATAAAGACTCATTCACAAAAAAGTCTAACTATAAAAGTACATTCACACAAAGGATAACAATAACTATCAAGGCTCATTTGCAAAAAAAATGATAACTATAACAATGGCTATAAAGGTTTGTTCGCAAAAAATGGCGATAATTATTACAATAACTAAAAAGGTCTGTTCGCACCAAAAACTATAACTAAAACGATAACTATAATGACAATTATAAAGGTACATTCACATAAACAATGATAACTTTTACAATAACTATAAAGGCTTGTTCACAAAAAAAGTCTATAACTATTAAGTTAACTATAAAGGCACGTTAACACAAAGGATAATAACTATAACAATATCTATCAAGGCCTGTTTGCAAAAAAGGATGATAATTATAACGAAAACGATAAAGGCTTGTTTGCAAAAAAGGACAATAATTATAACAATAACTATAAAGGTCTGTTCACACCAAAAACTATAACAATAACAATAAAAGCTCATTCGCAAAAAGGATAACATCTATAAAGGGTCATCGCAAAAAGGATGAAAACTTTAACAATAACTATAAAGGTACATTCACATAAACAACGATAACTATTAGAATAACTATAAAGGTACATTCACATAAACAACGATAACTATTAGAATAACTATAAAGGTTCGTTCACAAAAATAGGACAATAACTAACTGTAAAGGCTCATTCATAAGAAATTGGTGACAACTATAAAGTTAACTATAAAGGTCCGTTCACACAAAGAACGATAACTATAAGTTAACAATAACTATGAAGGCTTGTTTACAAAAACATTATAAATTATAATGATAACTATAAAGTCAGTTGAGTTTTACCATTTTTTTTTAAATCCATTCAGCCGATCTCCGGGTCTGGCGGTTGCACTTTTAGCTTAGCTTAGCATAGATCATTGAATTGGATTAGACCGTTACCATCTCGCTCAAAAATGACCAAAAAGTTTCGATAATTTTCCTATTTAAAGCTTGACTCTTCTGTAGTTACATCGTGTACTAAGACCGACAGAAAATAAAAAGTTGTGATTTTCTAGGCCGATATGTCTAGAAACTATACTCTCATTCCGGCGTAATAATCAAGGAACTTTGGTGCCATACCATAGGTTCAGCAGGCGCAATGATATTACGCAGTGCCTGAAAGTAGTCCCCAGATAGGTAACTAGTTATGATATAGCGCCGGAATGAGAGTGTAGTTCCTAGCCATATCGGCCTAGAAAATCGCAACTTTTCATTTTTTCGTTCATTTTTCTTTTTGTCTTAGTACACGATGTAACTACAGAAGAGTCAAGCTTTAAATAGGAAAATTATCGAAACTCTTTGGCCATTTTTGAGCGAGATGCTAATGGTCTAATCCAATTCAATGATCTATGCTAACCTAAGCTAAAAGTGCTATCGCCAGACCCGGAGATCGGCTGAATGGATTCAAAAACAGTAAAACTCAACTGTTTAACTCTTGGGGAGTTGTAAAATGAGCCTATTTTCAAAAAAAGTGGAGTGTTCCTTTAAAGTGGCAGACGCCAAAAAAATGCAGCACACACTTACAATAAACAGAAATTTATCGTACTTGGTGTGGATGCTAATATAGATATTGTTATAGTTCTTGGTGTGAACGGGCCTTAAAACTTAAATAATCATTCAAATTCTATGAGAATAGCGACATTAGTGAAGGCATAGAGGGTGCCTTTTTTCAGCTGATAAATTATTAAAAAAAACATTGTGACAGCCAATAAAAATCTGTTCCACTTTAAAGAGCTCAAGCACAAAACCACAGAGCATGCTTATAATAAACAGAACATTATTGTGCTTTGGTGTGGATGCTAATATAGTTATCATTTTTGGTGTGAACAGGCTTTTACTGCTTGAAGGCCAGGGAAGTGCAGGGTTTGTAGGTAGTTGGATCACTAAATGAATCAACTCGCAGTGCATTTTGGCTTTACAGTATGTCCTTTTACCCGTAAAACCAACATAAACATTGAGGGGGGACACATCCTCCTCTATACTGGTCAAAAGTCATAAGCACCTGGCATCCAACTACTGAACTCCTGCAGTATTTTAGATGTAGCCTATAGTGAACCTGTAGTGATAGTTTACATGTTTGCCTTCCATGAAGGCCGAGACCTGATTTGAGAATGGATGAAAAGCTTGAATGAAGTATGCAAATGACATGCCAAATTAGCATGAACGTCTGCAACTGCCAAGAACGTTTAAGACACATGAAGATGATTTAACGGATCCTGATTGGGATCGATCAAGACTTGTGTTTTAATTGCCTGAGTGGGTGAGTGGGTGTTTGGATATGTCAATGCAGTGATCAGTAGTTGCCTTGTACCACAGATGCACCACAGAAACCATATACCTCAAACATTTGTGCAACTGTTCAATATATTACAATAAATAAAACCGGGATCTGAAGATCGTGAGCTGGAAGGAATCACATATCTGTTGCTTATCCTCACATTCTTATTACTTTTATATCAAACCTGTGTGTATTTCAGATTAGTGAGCAAAGTTGAAGTGTGAACAATGAAGTAGAGAACATTTGAAATCTAATTTAAAAAATGACCATTAGGTAAACGCATGATTCAGTGCTCGCTTGAGTAATCTGGTTGGAGATCTGTATTTTGTACTTATAAATAAAAAAAATATTTGTTCTGTCTACAACTGTTGTGGTGAATCTGAACTAAATATGCGACGGCCGGTAGCAGACTAAGCATTTTTCTGATGTGGACAGAATATGTCAATGGTTTCACAAGATTCAAGATCTTCGAATGAAAGAGAAATAAAATATGTTGTGCACAAATTATGATTCATTCTTGTCTTATTACTGCTTGAAAGTCAGTCAGTTTTTTAACTTTTTTCCTTTTTTGATATTTTCGTTTACACTGATTGTTTTCAAGTGATAATACACTCAAAAACGAAAATTCTGCCATTATTTCCCAACTCTCACACCGTTCAAAACTTACACAAAAGAAGATATTTCGAACATTGGAGTCCAAAAACTCTCATCTTTTGTGTTCTGCAAAAGAAAAATATTTTACCTAAAATATATAAAAAAAAGATTTTTTTTTGGCAAAATATCCCAAATATGTGTGTGTGTATATATATATATATATATATATATATAGGGATATTTTGCCCAAAAATAAAAAAATTCTTTATTATTATTCTTAATTATTCTTATAGATAAAGGTATTATTTATCCCCCAGTCTGGAGGAATAATTATAGTCTTAGAAAAATCAAATTTTTACATTCAAGGCAAGTTTTGCACATGTAATACAACTTGGTTATTAATATAAATGTAAGTATAACTTTTTACAACTGCTTTAATATGATACCATGCACCTTGTCCTTTTGTCATGCTAATTAAATCCTCTATTTAAGCAGAGTAATTAAAAACAATTTTTAATATGACAATACTTGATCAATTTAATAGATCAATCATCAGCAGTTTACAGAAATCATTTCAATACCAAACATCAAGTGCAGGAGGACACAACTCTTTTGCTTTGTCACCTGAGGCCAGTTAAAGGGACAGTTCACCCAAAAATAAAAATTCTGTCAATATTTACTCAAGTCCTTTTAAATCCATATACTGATATTTTTTATGTATTGCACACACAAAAAAGGAGGTGAAATTAATGCCTGAATTTTTATTTTTGTGTGAACTATTTCATTTAGATGTAATCTGAAAACAAAGCTTCCAATGTTTGGAAACTGGAGCATGTAAAGTAGCTCATAACTTATGTGGAAAATTAATTCTGCTGAAAAAATCCACAGTGCACTATACAAAGTTACCAACATGTAAGTCAAACACTACACAAAATGGGAGCATTTATTGAGTTGAGGAGGGAAAGTCCACTTCCCCTCATGACTCTTGGCACAAATGAGGATTGCATCCAAACCCTCAAACTAAAACCATAAATACACTACAAGATAAACCCTTGGAGTAAGAATGTTTAGAGGCAAGTCCCATTTACAATATACCAAAATACCTCTAAAAAGCCTGAATGAATAATGGCATGCCATTTTCCCTTGTATAAAAAGTAAACCGTGGCATTGTGTACAAGTGGTTCAAAACCTGACTGAACCAGTCCAAAATAAAGATTTTTTGTTCTCTGTTCACACTGGCAGGCACTAACGGAGCAGGACGCTGACTGAGATGCCAGCTCAGTACCCTGTGATGGCAGAACTCAATCTGAATCAGACAGAACAATCACTTCCTCTGGGTCGCACTGAGTCGCCACGTTCACCTGTGAACACATGAATGACATGAGTTAGCACTTTGTTTAGTGGGCCAATAATGCTGTATGGCAGGGGTGTCAAACTCAGTTCCTGGAGGGCCACAGCCCAGCAGAGATTAGTTCCAACCCTGCTACAACACACAAACCATGTAGTTTTCAAATAAGCCTGAAGGACCTGATTAGCTGGATCAGGTGTGTTTAATTAGGGTTGAAGCTAAACTCTGCAGGAACTGAGTTTGACACCCCTGCTGTATGGAATGCAGTCACAGTAACTAAAATTATTTAAAAAACACATTAATTGACACCAAATTAAAAAAACTACTTTCTAATCCTTTGAGTAAATATTTCAGCAAGTCACCAAGCCAGCATTTCTCATTTTTGTAGTACTAAAATTACTAAAACTGAAAATAACTATTAAAATGAAACTGACATAAAACAAAAACTAATAAAACCAACAAAAATCACAAAAATGTTAACTAAAATTAAAATGAAAAAATACAAAAATAATCTTACTAAATTCTATTATTAATAAATACTACAATATTGTATTAATGATAGCAAAAAAAAAAACAGCGGCAAATTTATTAAGATGGCTGAGAGGGCTGTAATGGAATTATTATTTAATTTATTATCTAATATTTATGCATTTTATTACATTTTCAGTACAAATTTTCAAGCCTTGCTGTGTTTCTGATATATAAAGCTGAAATGAAATTCATAAAGCTGATGCAAACCAATGAAACTTGATCCCTAAACTGAATCACAGCAATATTCCTCTAGTTGTTGGGTTAAAAAAAAGATTTTAGGTCAAAACAAACAATAAAAGCATACTTTTCTCTATGTCTGTCTCTTGTTGTTGTTGTTTTTTTTGCTTGTTTCATCTACCTCCATAATTTCAGTAAATATTTTAGTAAATTGTCATGCCAACATTTCACATTTGTGTAAAGCTGAAGTACTAAAACTTAAACTGAAAATAACTATAAAATGAAATATCCATATTAAAATAAATTACTAAAATGTAAGATAAAATTAAAATAAAAAACTAACTCAAAATATTAATAAACAATATAGCACTATATTAATGAAAATGAAAACTGAGAAAGTTGCAATGGAATAAAATCATGCTAAAATATTTGAGCTATTCAAATCAGAATTTTTGCTACAGGAATGCTGTAATAATAGCAACAACAAGCAAAACAATTCAGCAGAGATTCCAATGCATTTACTGCCATTTTAATGCAAGCTAAAAGCAAACAGACACACAGTCACCTTATTTTTCTTGGGCGGTGGAGTGGCTCGTGAGCTTCTGACCCTGACCCGAGTCGAACTCCTCGTCCTGGATAAATCTTCATCCTCAGGACAGCAGATTACACCCATATCCAGAGGAATATCACTGAGAAAAACAGAAAGAGAAAAACACAACTGCATGAAGCAAGCTCTCACACTTATGTCGTTCCAAACCTGTATGGATGTCTTCCTCCAGAAGAACACAAAAAGAGAAAATCAGTATTCACTGAAAATCTTGACATCTGTCCTCCTAGCACAGAACAGCACAGCAGCCATAGATATTCTTGACAATGACATGATCTCCAGATTGAAATCTTGACAATGGGTGATTCATGAACAAAATTCATTCGTTAAAGTTAATTTTCTAACATCAAAGAAAATAGATAAGTATTCATAGACTAATATTCACAATCATGATAAAAAAATAATGGTGAAAAAATATTTTTTGTTAAACTATGTCTACACTGGTTGAATGAGAATGCAAATTTACTCTCTGACAGCAGGTGGCGCTTAGGGAACAGCAGCCATAGTGTTTCCTTGGTTGCTGATAAACACTTTAATATGCATTATAAGGAAGCAAGATGAAAAGAAAATACCATGTAAACTTTTCTAAAGGGGGTAATAATTTCCCCTCAGAGATACATTCATATCAACCCCCACCCCAAATGTATCGTGATTCATTTAACATCTCAACTGACTTGAACTGTCACATATTTTCAACCAGCTCAGGGTGCATCTCGTTACATCCCTATAATTTAATAGTTATTTATTAATTACACAGCTTCCCATGGAAAGTCTGCATGATTTATTCAGGTTTACCTGTCCTGTGTGCAATTCCCATTGTAGGCAGCAGTTTGGTTTTCAGCGGAGGATCGTTTCCTCTTCTTGTAGTTGCCCATCTCGTCGATCAGCAAAGGGCTTGTTTGAGGTAGTGGACTGCAGTTGGCTGATCTCATAGGGGTTGACGGTGTGTCCTGATTGCTGGAGACAGTCTCAGTGCAGGTAGTAGTGCTTTTAATGTGATTCGAGGAAATAAGTTCTGTCTCGTCGTCATCGGTAGGCATAGGATCCAAAGTCTCTATGAACGGAGGGCTTTGTTTTGCAGGTGTGCCGTTTGTGTTTGCTTGCACAGATCCCGTCTCATGTGTGCTGCTGTCTGGAGACCGCTGGTCGTCATCGCCCTGATCCTCCTCTGTGTCCTGGATGGATGATTTGATTGACAGAGGAGAGTTCTCATCCATCGGCTGATCATTGTCACTGTTGTTTAACTGCTCTTCTTCGGCGTCCTCTTCATCATCATCTGAAACACATCAGCAAAGGAGAAATGGGTTTTCCCAACAGGAAAGGGAAAAGCAACAAAGGAAGGAGATGAAGATGATTTATGCACTTCTTACCTGGACCAGCTTGTTCTTGACTGGCTTGGATCTCCTCTTCAATGTCAGGATCAGAGGAATCATCCTCTTCTTCATCTTCCTCCTCCTCCTCTTCTTCCTCCTCTTTTTCTTCAGGTTCCTCCTTCTCTTTTTCTTTGCTGTCACTCTGTTGCCCATTAAGTGCCTGTAAATGTGACGGAAGGACAAACAGATTCAAGACTGCTCATGGTTTCAAGGAGATTCTGGCTTCATTTTGGACAATGCAGACATAGGAATAAATTTTATATATTTTATTTATAGTTAATTTTATTAGTTATTATTTGTATTATAAGTAATTATAATTGCTTTAAATATTTTAAAACATTAATGTAATAATTGAAATAGAATATAATAATATTTAAAAAAAAAAAAATAATAATCTAGTGCTGGGCAATGATTAATCGCATCCAAAATAAAAGGTTTTGTTTACATATTGTGTGTGTGTACTGTGTATATTTATTATGTATATGTGAACCTGGACCACAAAACCAGTCTTAAGTGTCCATTTTTTTAAATTGAGATTGATACATCATCTGAAAGCTGAATAAATAAGCTTTCCATTGATGTATGGTTTGTTAGGATAGGACAATATTTGGCCGAGATACAACTACTTGAAAATCTGGAATCTGAGGGTGCAAAAAAATCAAAATATTGAGAAAATTGCCTTTAAAGTTGTCCAAATGAAGTTCTTAGCAATGCATATTACTAAAAATTAAGTTTTAATATATTTACGGTAGGAAATTTACAAAATATCTTCATGGAACATGATCTTTACTTAATATCCTAATGATTTTTGGCAGAAAATACAAATCGATAATTTTGACCCATACAATGTATTTTTGGCTATTGCTACAAATATACCCCAGCGACTTAAGACTGGTTTTGTGGTCCAGGGTCACACATATAAATGACACACACACAAAGCATTTAATTTGAAAATATGTACATGTATTTGCATATATATATATATATTCATATAATTTATATAATAAATATATTCACTATATAAAAACACAATTTTTCTTAAATCTATACGTGCACGTGTTTGTATTTATATATACATAATAAATATACACAGTACAAACTCATATACTATGTGCACAAAATTTTTTTTATTTTGGATGTGATTAATCCCGATTAATTGTTTCCCAGTACTATATCTTACTTATAAATGATATCTTTCATCAGTATCTTTTCATCAAAAAACAAGGTTTTTATTTTATTATCTTTTATTTTGATTACTATAAAATACGATCATAATTATTTTCAATATTTTTTGTAAGTATTTGAATACATTAAGTATTTTACATTTTAGATTGATTCTATAACTGAAGACATTTCAGATTCTACTGGAGAAAAACCAAATACTGTAATGAATTATTGAACAAAACAAACAATATATAAGAATATATTTAGTTCTTTTACCTCTTTTTTCTGTCTGTCTCTCTCTTGTCTCTTCTTCGTTTCCTCGACTTCTATGTCTTCTTGTTTATTAGCGTATTTGGTGATCACCTCCTCCAGGCTGTTGAGAGCCATGTCTCTGTTTGAGCGGAGT
The DNA here is from genome assembly GCA_021397915.2 of Tor tambroides. NCBI lineage: Eukaryota > Metazoa > Chordata > Actinopteri > Cypriniformes > Cyprinidae > Tor > Tor tambroides. Next base: position 10,582 of record JAFVLL020022416.1, read on the forward strand.
TTGCGATGTAGTGCTGGATCAGTGAGTGCAGGGTCTAACGCTGAAGGAAACACAGGAAATTCACCTCGCATGCTGAACTTACAGTCACTAAACATTACTGGAGTCCATCCATGTTTACATCAATCCAGAAATGTGCAGTAATCGTTGGTGAGTGTAAAACATAAGACTAATACAATAAGACTTGATTATGTTCTCTAGCTGAACTGGAGAGTAACTGAATTGAATTACTAGGTTTGAAGGAGTCGGTGAGGTGGGAGCCGAAGTTGTAGACCATGTCAAGATGGCGTCTCTCCTGTAGTTTGTTGCCCGTCTCTCTGAAGGCTTCTTGAGCGATTTGTGTCATCTGTTTGCGGGTGAGCATGAGTTTGTAGCGTTCGTTGGCGCGCTGAACCACCTTCAGGATATCTGTGTAGTCTGGTGGATTGTGAAGAGCTTCTGGACTGTTAATGTAGCGTTCAATCTACAAACCAGAGGAAAAAAAAAGGAAAGCAAAGGAAAATGATATTCGTATTCATTATTTTCTTAATATCTGCCCCCTGGATTTCATTAAATGAGCAATTTTTACCTTGATGAGGGTGTATTTTTCATTTAACAATTTTTTAAAAATTTGATTAATTTTAAGAAAACATCAGATGTCAAAATTGGTGATTTTCCCTGGTGATTTCTGATGCTATTTAATTTTAAAGTTATAGTTCACCCCAAAATGAAAGTTCTGTCATTAATTACTCACTCTCGTGTCATTCCAAACCCGTAAGACCTTTGTTCATCTTTGGAACACAAAGTAAGATATTTTTGACGAAATCCGAGAACTTTCTGACCATCCATAGACACGAATGTGTGTCGAAGACTGACACGGAAGAAAATAAATTGTTGAATAAAGTCGTTATTTTTGTTTTGTTTGTGCACAATACGTATTCTCGTAGCTTCATAAAATTAAGGTTGAACCACTGATGTCACATGAACAGTTTTAACGATGTCCTTACTACCTTTCTGGGTCTTGAACATTGTATTTGCATTACTTTCTATGGAGGGTCAGAAAGCTCTCGGATTTCATTAAACAAAATCTTAATTTGAGTTCTGAAGAAAAAGTCTTATGGATTTGGAACGACATGAGGGTGAGTAATTAACGACATAATTTTCATTTTTAGGTGAACTATCCCTTTAAGTTTACAATTAATTGCTGATCAAAGCTTCACAGAATGGTTCTTCAACCAAACATCTGTTTCAATCATGTGATCACTGACCACTGAACAAATCAAACAAACTGATAAATCAAATCACTCGATCTCTGGTCCAATGCAAGAATGAGGAATCAAAGAAAAACTTTTGAATGTTGGAATATTCTTTATCACTTCAAAGCACCATCAGCTGAGCTCAAGGGATTGCTCTTATGCTGTTGGAGCTCGGTTATTTCAGAAATTCATAAGAAACATTAATAATGCAAGATGCCCAGACTGATGACAGACTGTGAGAGATATAAAGGGGGAGGAGAATTTGTACTTGCGTCAAGTTTTTCGATAAATAACACCCCACTTATAGGACCTCTGAAAGCGTCCTCACTCCTCATTCCTCACGGCCCAATTAGAGAATTGAGATGTCCTTCAAGACGGCTAACTTTTATTATCATAGGCTTGAGGACAGAGGAGTGGGGGAAATTAGGAAGCATTATTTTGAGTAATGAGAATCTACAGAACTAATCTTGAGGAAAGTGAGTTCAGAAGCAAAAGCAGCACCTTTTTGTTGATCTCAGGGTAGCGTGTTCCACTGTAGGGAATCTTCTGCTCGATCACTCGACCCGTTAGTGTGTTGCAGCCCTTCAGCTCACACAGTTTGTCATAGATCTTCATCATCTGACACCACAAAAACAACACTAAACATCCGAACGAGATCTTATAACAGCCGGTAAAATCTCATTACTTCAAAGTCAGTTGATTGTATCAAAATGGTTTGATTTACAACATACCGTAACTTCCAGAACCTTGTCCATAAAGGACTATTTATAGAAAACAAGGTAGAAAGACTTTTCCCGAAACTTTCTATTTAATTGAACCAAATCAGGAATGAAGAGACTTACCTTGCGTTTGAGCTTGTGCTCCTGAATATAACTGGAGTCCTCCTTCTCCAGATCATCTATACTCAACTCCCGCTCCTGCAGCCGCCGGATCTCCTCATTATACACCTTCAACAGGTTTTCCAGGTATGCTATCTGAAACAGAACATGAGACACATACACAAATTACAATGCACATGAATATACTGTCAGTCAAAATCTCTCATTTCAATGTCCACAAGTATAAAGTGCAACAGTAGCGTTTCAAGAAATGATTTCCATTCATTTTATACATAATAAAATATCTTTAACATCAACAAATAAACCTTTTGGTATATAACTAGCACAAACAGATATTTTTAAGTATTGTTAAATTCTGTAGAAACCTACATATACACTGTAAAAAAAAAATAAATAAATAAAATAAACACTTAAAAAGGGCACAATGTACTGTATTATGAAGCAATTCCCCACATTTATTTTTTACAGGTGTTTTAAATTTTGCACTTCTTTCCATTGTTTTGTGATTAATGGAAATGTCTGTAAAATTACAGGATAATATCCTGGCAGAACATTGCCAGTTAATTTTCCGTGGTTTATTTAC
>JAFVLL020022417.1:0-61384 GCA_021397915.2 Tor tambroides
CGAGCTGCTTTTGTTGATATGTGGAAATTCCCAGAGGGCAAGCGCCATAAGCTGTTGAAGTCGATTATGAGCTTGCATTGACCTCACCTTATCAATGTGGCAAGCCCTGCAGCCGTGTTTGCTTGGCTTTTGTCTCTTGTGAAAACACAGCACCTCAATTTCTGCAAGGAATAGACATGAAATCTCAGAGAGTTCCTGACAGAGACACTTTGACATTTTCTAATGTCTCTTCTCTCCATTTGCTCATGGACTTCAGATCTCAAAAACACTCTGATATTTTTAGCACCATAAAAATGAGCAAGAGGTCAGGGAGTTTTCTGTGTGTGATGAAACTATGTGGTTGGCCATTTGGTGAACTGCTTGTCCTTCATGAATCTCTTGACTTAAAAATATAATCTGAAGAGCCAAAGCTTTCAAGTCAAAGGACAAATATTTGCCACATAACTGATGTAAAGATTGCTGAATTCACCTTTCTGCACAAAAATGCATTGAAGATTACTTAACTGAAACCTTGACTTTTTTCTAGAGGTGTTTAGGTGATTTAGACCAGATTTACCAGCCTAAAAGTTATTCTTTAGTTACCCAAGTATATATATAACTCATATGAAAAAACTCCACCAACACCCTTTATTTCAGGTGTTGAATGGACATGATTTATGCTAACAACCTTGCCACATGCTCTAATGTCTTATTAGCTGAAATGGTTCTTACAAAAAACAGCTATTTTTATTAGTTGTTTGTGTTCCTATAGTGAGCAACTGCACTCTTGGTATCCCTCTTCCTGTGGCATAATTTCCCAGCATACCTGTTGGGTTAAACTTGGAATAAATGATATAGGAGAAATTTCTCCTAAAGCTACAATAGAACACCAGCAAAGAAGAACAATTATCTCCTGTGGGGGCCTGTTCTGTCAAAGAACTTGAGAGTTGCGTGAGACCCGGCCATGGGAATAATCGACTAATTTTGAAAAGAGTAAATGGAACTCAATTGACCGGTAATCTTTTCTGCATGAACTGTCTTCTTGACATTACCAATATTATTCATCTAGCAATGTCAAGAGGACAATTACCACCATGAGTGAAACTGGGCTCTGTTATAAAAAATAAATTAAAAAAAAGTGAGCAGAAATTGAACATATGTTGCAAATGGAAAAATCAGAATCTGAGATTCTGAAAGAAAGCAGGACAGAAAATACACAGATGTCAGGCTATTATCCGTCCAAAATGTTTTTCTTAGCTGTTACACATTTTCATCAGCTCAATACAAAGTGTTACCCAGGAGGACGAGCTTTTCTTTAGCTAGCCAAGTTCCTCATTATAATTCTCCATACTAGCGCCGCTAAAGTCCTTGTGCCGACACCAAACACATGTCAGGAGTGATAAAGGCCACCTCGCAGAGAACGTGGGCATTAGATCCAGAGAGAGGAAATGTTCACTTCTGCATACTACGCCACAGCTGCTGCACAGGGATGTTTCCTGCTCAACGAAAACACTCAGTCCTTCAAGTGTGACTCCTGTGCTTCATTTAGACCATCTTTAAGGACATCTCTGAGATCTTCAACAAGAGTTAATGTGAAAAAAATATATATTTAATATATGTATTCACGTCAAATTATACACAAGACTGTCTGTGCAAGTTCCCATGGTAACAAGAAAGTGGATAATGGAGGAAAACAATTCAAATACAGCTTCTGATATTTTAAATCATAGACAAGAATAAAGCAATAGGGCTCTTTCATGTAACAATTGTCATTTCCACACAAGATGAGCTCATTTCAATCAGCAGCTAGTTCAGTTACATAAAGCACTGAGGTTATTTAGGAAGGGCATTAGTAGGTGTATTAGCACTAGCTTGCAGACTGACAGCTTGAGGTGAACTTTATACATTAAGAGTAATACAGTCCACAACATAATTAGTGAGTCTGTCAATCAACCTAAAAAAAACATTGAATCTGTCAATCTATTTTCTATTGGTAGTTTCATCATGCAAGTCATCGTTTTTCTACATAGATAAAATATGTCAAGAGTGATTGATAGTAAATTGTTCAGTTTCGTTTTTTGTAGCTTTTTCTGTTTGCTTTTTATTTTGTGATTTACTTTTGTGTCTAGAAGGGGCACATTTCTCTGAGACAAGGGGACGAAATTAAAAACCTCGTTATTTATCTTGTTAATTGGAGCACTGGCACTCTTGTGCAGAGTCTGTAATGCTGCTTTAATTGGTTGTTGTAAAGGTCGTGAAGGTGATGTTCTCCATCTGTACTGTTAGCAATGCAGCTTTCAATTCAACACCAGTTACTCAAGATATTATAATATGGTTTCTCAAGTCTGTATTCTTCACCCTTACGATGTCTGTTTCCAAAACTTTTCTCATTTAGATCTGTAAAATTAAACAGTCAGGTTCAATACAAATTGTGAATTTGTTGCAACATTTGTGAGATAGTGTTCATACCTCATTAAAAAAGAGACAGTCCCTCGTATTGTTTGGATGTAAATGTGGCAACATTTTTGGAGGCTTTAAAAGCTTATAGTTTTATAAAAAGCATTGTATTCTTCACTTTATCCACAGTGCTAATTCTTCTGATATTTTTTTTTGCCCAATATTGTTATGGTTTAGGAATTACTGTATTTTCATGGCAACAATGTAAATATGGATGTAACTAAAATCATGTTAACACATTGTGAATCTTACAATGTACTAACATGATTTTATTAAAATATTTATGCTGTAAAAATATTTACACTGCTTGCTAAATGTACTTAATTACAATTAAAGCAACACAATTGCTATTAAATTTGTTTCTACTTAATTTGTTTGTACTTATATAAATTAAAAAAGTATTTATATATATATATATATATATATATATATATATATATATATATACACACACACACACACACACACACACACATTATATATATATATATATATATACATACATATATATATACATATACAATGTCATGGCCAAAAATATTGGCACCCTTGGTAAATATGATCAAAGAAGGCTGTGAAAATTAATTTGCATTGTTAATCCTTTTGATCTTTTATTTTAAAAAGTTCACAAAAATCTAACCTTTCATTGGATAATACGAATTTAAAATGGGGGAAATGTGTGTGTGTGTGTGTGTGTGTGTGAGAACCTGAAGTTTACCTTGTTTTTCCCCCAGTGAGTTTAGATTCCCTGAATTGTTTTTGTATAGCATTAACTGAATCTGGGCAGTGGATTTTTAGTTCCATACCTGTTTTGCATTGGAATAAATTAGGAGAGTAAATGTGGAATTGGAAATTAAGTGTTATTTTATGTTTTGGGGAAGAGTGGAGCTTGTGGGCTGGTTGTGGTGGGCTATGAATTAAGTTAATAGTGTATGTTGAGCAATAATTGTAGTAAAATCAGTGTGGTGACAAGTAACTTCCTGCTTGTTCATTGCAAATGTTTGCTGTGCAAGCTGCAGAAGCTATATTAAAAGTACTGTAAAATAATAATCATGTGTTTGTATTATTAGTAATTAGTCATGCAATGTAGTGACAAATGTTAGGTATACTATACCTCATTTTTTTACTGTTGCATAAAACTAGCTAGCCTTTACTCAACACATGATCTAGCAAAGTGTAAACTGTTACCTCAATTTTATTCTATAGGTTTGTTTTTACAGAGTGTTGAAACAACGAGTTTTCACCACATTCACTTTCACTGCTATTGCCTCACTTTAAGCCAGATTTAAAAAAAAAAAATTTGTTAGAGGAACAAATCAATTAAATGAATTTTTGTAATAAATTATTATGCCACAAGTGCAATACTGATTGATAACTTGTATTGAACTCTGAATATTTCTTCAAGGTATCTGATTATAAGAGTCATTGAGGGGAAGATAGAATTAGACTGATATAGTGGCAGAAATCATTTCAGTCAGGGTATCTATACCTGTTGATCAGATCATGGGCTGATTACAGTTTTATTTAAATAAAAAAAAATCAAGATGAATCTAATGCATCACAACACATGCTTTCAGATGCCAACTCTGTTAAAGCTGTTGATTTCCAGCATTCACACACCATCTAATCGACAGTAAATACAGATTACATACATATATATTTTGTGGTATTGCATCCTATAATTAGAATATCAAAGCTGACAGCAGGATGTCTGGTATCCTTCATTTATCTGGAGACTTGGACATGTTTATGAGCATTCCATCATGTTTTACATGTCACAATAATATTAGCTTGAGATGTTCATTTTCTTTTTTAATTAGGCATCTATCCTGATATGCAGCGGCTGTGACGTCTGTTGAAAAACCTGGATGTGCACTGCAATCAGATTCCTTCAGAGAGAAAAATAAGTACCCAGAAAGGAAAAGTGATTTTAAACCTGTTGTTTACTTTGTTAAAGCTGCAAGGTCTGAGAGAGAAAAAAAGCAATCCCACCTCCAATCAGACAGAGCGGTGACAGCTGCCATCTTGCCAAAGAACTTTTTTTTTTTTTTTAAGACTTACATTGTGATGTATTCATTTACGGCCACAACAAGCTCAACGCCAAGCTTTGAACGCGTGAACACTGATTCTCTTTCTTTTTTTCTTTTAATCTATCAATGTCACAGGGCGGTCTGTGGGATTATGGGTAACTGGGTCTCCACACGGCCTCCTGGTGCTTATCTCTGCTCCACTTAAGTCGAGCTGACTCCCCGGCTCTGTGTCGGGTTCAAACAGACACAGACACAGGCATCCCCCAAATCCCAGCCGATGAAAAGAGAACGAGGAAGGCACTCAGCCAGTTGATTGTCAGAGCCATTATGTCTTCCCAGCATCCTCTGAGGACTCCACTCTATTAAAAAGAGCCTTTCCGCCCTCCATTTTCTTCCTTTTGATATGTCACACTCTGATGTAGACCTGTTTTAATATGTGACAGTATTCACTTCACTGCAGAAAGAAAAATGGGAAAGCAAATTTTCTATACTGGTGTTCTGGATGGAACATTATGCGGATAGAAAGTGTCTACTCTCTGTACTGTTGTTTGAAATGGGCTAAATGGTTTTAAAGGCAGATCATCATCAGGGTGGGAATAATTAAAGCGAGCGTGCATCACACACGGGTAAGAATCGGGGACAGACAGGCCGCTGCTACATCGCCTGCTCTTCCACTGCTATTTTTGTGTACGTCACGTCACATTCCAATTAAAATTAATTACATGCCCAAAAGTGAATCTTTAGGGAAAAGAGCCACTAACGGGAAAATGGAATCAATTTCACGTGTCTTTTCTTGAGCTGTGGAACTCCAGCGGTTACAAAGTGAAAGGAACTTCCTTTGTGTGGCTTTGTATTGCTGTCTGACTGCAACAAATTAGCACATTTATATTCAAGGTTTCATGATGTCAAAATGCTGGTTTAGACTAAGGAAAGTGAAGAAAGAAAAAAACAGTTCTTATGAATCTAATGTCTGCAAACACTGGCAGAGGGGAGCACAAAATAGATAAAAAATTGTCAAAAAACTATTCTGAAGTAGAAATTTAATTTCACTTCTGGGTTATGATTTTATTTGTGATCAGGTTAATGGATGCTTATCTGTGATCTGGTATCACCTGAATCAGCAAATTCTGCTGCTTAATCCAATATATATGCTAACATTTGTTCTGGTCTTTTTGACCCAGAGAGGATTGTCTATTTTCCCAAAAATGTTTGTAATGTTATCACAGTGGACTTACTGACTTTGCTTACACAGGGTATAACAACTTCCCCCCAAAAATGTTAATCATTTTTCTACTTTTTGGGTATTTTTTCCCCCAAATTGTTTCACTTGTGATACTCCCAGGTCAGAAATAAAAGCAAAAAAATTGTTTGTATTCTTATGCTATATAATTTTATTTCTAGGTGTTTTGTTTTTGGGGTGGGGGACTGAATGATTGTAGGCCTCATTGATCTTGAGCTCCTCAGCACCTTTTTGAGTGAACATTGACAAAATTAGCCCCAAATGATACTTTCTCACTCAAAAACTGAGGTGCATAACCACTTCCAAATAGGAAAAAAGAAAACATTCAAAGCACAGGGGTTAACACATTTTCCCCATTTACTGGACCACAAAGACTGAACAAAATTGGACACATGTAAGCCAACATTTGGCATAATTGTGACAACACTCACACATTCCTTTTTGTTATGTTCTTAATGCTTAGTCTATGTTTTATGTATTCAATTCATTTTAAAAGTTGTTTGCTTTTTATTTTTACATTTTAAAATGCTTAAATGGAGATGGGGTTTGGTATAAAATAATGTTGAATAAAAAAAAACAAAAAAAAACAAGAAATGCTGTGAAAGCTAAAAAAAATTGTTAAAACCATCCCTGGTCCATAACCCGGAATAAACAGTCATAAACTGTTGTGTTTTCTCCAATAATGAAAACAAACCGCACCTTTCCTTTAAGTTTGATTCCTCTCAAATCTCTGTTCCAGATGTCGTCTCCTTCTTCAGGTTTAATGGCTTCTGACAGCAGCGCTGCAGGTGAGGCTTACTGAAATGAGAGGAGTTAGGGAGTGAAGTTAATCAAATGTGCTGGGTAGGTCATGTGGTTGAGAGGTTAATGAAGCGAACCCCAGCAGAATAATGAACAGTTTACATACAGCCTCAAGAAGTCCACTCCCAGTTTTACTACCAGCAGGGTTTTTTTTTAAGTGCTGGGCTGCCCTTTCTAATATTGTCAAGAGGACTTTAGTGCTATGAGCGTTTTATGCTATTTGAGAGCGAAAATGACTTTTTGGTCCTTGGACTGTTATCAATAAATTAGCGTTTAGATACAGACATTAGAATGGCCTGCTGATAAGACAATAGTGTCAGGGAAAAGAAAGACATAATAAAAATATAGAATGAATGAATGAATGAAAGCATTATTCAAAAGTTTGAATTCAGTAAGATTTTTACTGAATGCTTTTATGCAGCAAAGACATGTTGATCACAAGTAACAAAGACTTCTACATTATTATAAAAACAAAGTAATGAGTAAATAGTTCAAAAGAAAAGCATTTATTTGAAAAAATAAATGCTTTTCTTTTGAACTTTTTACTCAAAGAAAAACAGTATCAAGGTTCAGCATTAGAATGCATTCTGAAGGATCATATGACACTGAAGACTGGAGGAATGATGCTGAAAATTCATCACAGAAATAAATTACATTTAAAAGTATATTAATACAGAAAAAGATTTTTTTTTCTTTTTTCTAAATTATAATAATTTTACCTCAATATTACGGTTTTTACTGTATTTTTGGTCAAATAAACGCAGCCTTGGGGAGTATAAGAAACCATTTTTCAAAAATATTAAGAAATCTTACAGATCCTGCATGACTGAACATTAATGTACATAAAGAAATATTTTAAAAAAGAAAGAAAAATAGAAGGTTACACTTTATTTCAATAGACCACTTCAGATGTTTTAATGACTGTCACTTTGCAGCTACATGTTTCTGCAACAATACATTTCTGAATGTGTAAAATAATTGAGAAAGACATGAAAGTATATAATAAACAAATTAAAAATGAATATGTACAGAAAAAAATAATAACAGAGAAAATAACTGTAAATAACAAATATAGAAAAGAATGAGATTATAGAAAGTCAGAGAAAGGGAGGAAGAAAGCAAGGCTCGTTTCTCAGGTGATCTGTGCAGCTGTTATTAAGGTAACAGCAGATGAACTTGCAGTAGGACATAAAGTAACAGTCATTAATCTGAATGCAGCACAAACATCTGCTTTGCTAGTGAGGATTATAGCTGTGCTCTTTGGCTGGAGCAGTTATTCATTTCTTTATCCTTTGTGTTAAATCACAGCAGTCTGTCTCTACAGCCCAGAGCAGTGTCTAAAGGTGAGAAGAATGTATGAGAAATGTTATTGGTCCATTGGGCTTGAGGTGATCATTTTCAGGCACTGTTTACTCTGGGTCACTGAAGGATTTCACTGTCTTAGTTATATGCAAGCAGAGTTGCTGATGCAAGTAAAATACTTTCTTATCAAATCAAGCATGGTGCATTGCTGTGTTTATTACTTGTGTTTTAATAGTCTCTGCTTGATTCTTTTTAGTATTAAGCAAAAAAAGCCGATTTAGAATTTCTCATCAAAACAAAATTCAATTATTGATTCTTTTACTTTGTTCTTCAAACGCTTTTCTATCTGCCTTCATGACCTCTTACTTTGCTCCACAACTACTGACATGCAGTATATTCTTTGCAGTATACTGACAGCTTGATCTATTTTTGCAACATCCTCCCTGCTGCGCCTGAAATTCTGTTAAACAGGCCACAGACACTGGAAATTGTGCTGTCAAATGAGAGCTGTTTAAAAACAGCACCACCAGCTCCTATAATGAACGATACAGAGATGTCGATCAGCAGACAATCAGTACATTAGCACATCAAATCGAGGGCAGAGATAATTAACCTTTAGCTATGGAATAAAGTAAAGCTCAGTCAGCAAAAAAGAGTGTGTTTTTAGGTGGATAAGATTCATATCAGACCTCTGCCTCATCTGCTACTGCAATAGCTCTTCTCCATAATACAAAAGGAACACTCTCAAGTTGAAATATGCCACTATTATTGGGGATTTCAGGCTAGAGGACAAGTGTAAAAATGATTTCTACCATTTTGCCATTGAGGAAAGTATTTGTATTTACTTTTGGAATAAAGCGGCACATGTTATTTTATCTGTTTGGACTGTAGTGTAATTGTTTTCTATGTAAACATGCACTAGAAGCACGCTTTTGAGAATGGGTTGGGAAATACGTTATAAATTTATATTTATTGTAAAACTGGCCCCCCTTTCAATTTATGAGCTGGAATCTGAATTGAACTGGCAACAAACCAAAAAAAGTGAATTAGAATTAAAACTGCCATCAGCAGTGCTGTGATAAACATTGTTTTTCTAGATAAAGAGTATAGTCATAAGTCGTATAGTCATATTTCAATTAATTTGAATTATGCTTCTTTACATTCAAATTTGAATTGCAATTCTGCATACTTTTTCCAACAAATTACAGAATTACAGGCATTTGTAATTCAGGGTGCATAAACATTTTTCAGCACTTGTGCCACAATTACTGTTTTAAGACGCTGTTTCAAGATGCTTTTAGGTCTAAATTAAATTGACATTAAATAGGGTGAACTTACAGTTGTGTTCAAAATAATAGCAGTCCAACATCACTGACCAGATCAATCACTGTTTTTGGTAGAAATTATATTTCTATATGGCAAATATTTTACTATTAGGTGTGGTAGAGTAATAGAAAACCAATAGACCCAACAGTCGTGACATGCATGCTGTTGATTCTGTGTAACTGAATTATTAATTGAAAAGGGCATGTTCAAAATAATAGCAGTGTGGAGTTTAATTAGAGAGGTAAATCATTCTGTGAAAAAACTGGTGTCAAACAAGTGGCCCTTATTTAAGGACGAAGGCTGCAAATGTTGTACTGTGCATTTCTCTGAAAATCTGAGTAAAATGGGTCGTTCCAGACATTGTTCAAAAGAATAGCTCACTTTGATTAAAATGTTGATTAAAGAGGGGAAAACATATAAAAAAGTGCAAAAAATGATAGGCTGCTCAGCTAAAATGATACCAAATGCTTTAAAATGGCAACCAAAACCAAGATGTAGAAGAAAATGGAAAACTACCATTTTGAATGGATCGAAGAATAGCCAAAATGGCAAAGACTCAGCCAATGATCAGCTCCAGGGTGATCAAAGAAAGTCTAAAGTTACCTGTGAGTACTGTAACAATTAGAAGACGCCTGTGTGAAGCCAAGCTATCAGCAAGAAGCCCCCGCAAAGCCCCATTGTTGAAAAAATGAAGAGGTTACAATTAGCCAAAGAACACATTGACTGGCCTAAAGAGAAATGGTGCAATATTTTGTGGACTGATGAAGCAAGATTGTTCTTTTTGGGTCTAGAGTCCGCAGACAGTTTGTCAGACGACCCCCAAACACTGAATTCAAGCCACAGTACACTGTGAAGACAATGAAGCATGGTGGCGCAAACAGAAATCTTGTGGGGTGACATCAAAAATGCTGTTTCTGAGGCAAAACCAAGAAATGCAGAGGAATTGTGGTGTGTAGTGCAGTTGTCCTGGGCTGGAATACCTGTTCACCGCTGCCAGACTCCATGCAACACAGATCTGAAGCAGTTCTCAGAAACATTGTTAGTTCAGTCATTCACAAGAAAGCTAAATCTTCAAGCAGTTTTCTGTTTATACAGTAAATGTTTGACTTTGTAAAGAAAAATGCAGACACTGCTATTTTTTTGAACAGCCTAATATTCCTTTTTCTTCACTTTCTGTAAAGTAATAACAAATTTTCTAAGGTTTTCTTCATGTTTTGATTCAGAATAGAATGTGCAGTGTTCCCAATGCATTTGTGTGTATTGAAGTAAAAGGTATTATAAGGATTTTGAGCTTTACTCGCTTTTTTAAACACACTGCTATTATTTTGAACACAACTGTACATCCTCTTTTCCCCAGACATTTCCTGGCCAGGATTTCTAAATTGCCTGAAATGTCTGAATTTTGGCTTTGTTTTCCTATTTGTACACTTGCTGAAAGTAATGACTGAAAAGAAATTTGACCAATAGCATGCAGGCATTGTAAATAATTGACCAATCCTTGCATGCGTGAAGGTGGGATCTACAGAGAATGGTCAAAGCAATGCAAAAAAACGAGTACATGTAATGAGGACTGCCATGTCAATAGGAAAACAAAGCCAAAACCTGCTCATTTTAGGCAATTTAGAAATCCCAGAAAAAGAGGATGTATGGTCACCCTACCTTAAAGTGAAGACATTTTTTTGCTTTGTTTTTACAAAATTGCATTTTTAGTAGCTAGGTCTGATTTTGGCAGGAATATCCTTGGAGTAATTTGTAAGTGACGAATAAGTACAAACACTGCAAAATGTGTCTCTGGGATTACAGAGTGCTCTATTACAGGTACATCTTCACCTGAGGCCAACCTTTGATTTGATGCAGGGAACAATACAGAAAGGCATTGTCGCATTAATGCATGCAAAAACAAAAGATGAAAATTTAAAGCATATAGGTCGAATGGTGGTAACTTTAGTTTAAAGCAGGCTAATGTTTGTTGTGTTTATTGGACCAGAAGTGCAGGAAACATGCTTTCAAAAAAAAAAAACAGTTTGTTTGTGCACCGCTGGATGAAAAATAGTTTTAAGAAGACTCCCATGAGAGAAGCGTAGTCTGTGCAGGGCTGGTTTTGAGATGACAGGTAAACCAAAGCCCATGAGAAAGAAAGAAAGAAAGAAAGAGACAAATACAGAGAGAGAAAGCAACAGCACAGGCTCCTGATGAATGGGGAAGCACCGAATAGCTCATTTGTTTTCTTGTTCCTGCAGCCATGGCAGGACATCTTGGCAATTCAGGCCTCTCGCAGACACCCCCTACTCGCACCAGAACGTCACTGTGATACTGGCACACAACTGCACGAGCTTATTAAAGTTATTGGAGCCATATACAACTGGGATAAAGATTCTAGTCTGCAATGAATTGCCAGTGTCTATCTCTGAGCCTACAAGACAAATTTAGAAAGAAATATGTGGGAGGATCGAGAGAGAAGACCAATGCCAGCCTGATGCATTGTGGATGCTGAGGGTTATGATGGAGGAATGTGTGGCTGTTTGTTTGCTTTCCCAAAAAAAAAAAACCACACAGCGTGCCCTGTTGACCTCCGCTCATGCCGCTCAGTCTGCAGAACATATTTTAAAATGGCTTATGGATGTGGAAATCTAATTACATCCCTTGATTATTTTATTGCAGGAATAATTTCAGACATAAATCTCATTGGAAAACTTTAAAATGTACCTCTGAGGATGAGATGAGAGTTTTTATGCTTCTGAAATCTGCACTATCATTAAGAAACAAACTACTGTCAGAATCCAAATCGTTCCGTTCAACTCGTCCTGTGAATTTACGACTTCCTCCCTGTCATTTTGAAACTAATGATTTCATCATTAGCATATCTGAGCCTATAATTGGGCGTTAGCTGCCTATTAAATGTTGCACATGAACATTATCTGTGATAAAAAATAACTGTTAAATATCTTTCATCATTCGTGGCGCAAAATAATATCAAATTTTTATGCTGCTCATCATCAGGAATGCTTGTTCAGTATGTGAACAACAGTTACAATGCTAATGAACGCAAATAACAATTCTAAAGACGAGCTACAGAAAGGAAATCTGTCACTGTACATCATAACGCAATTCAGACCTAAATGGCACATTATCTAAAAGCACATTTTACATACATTTTGTGATATGACCTTATGTTGTTTTTAAGCTAGCATATAAGATAACCTGTTGCATTTCTAATTAACCTTTCATATTCTGCCTAAATTGAATGTAATAAGATATAACAAGAAATTCTGTTTAGCATGCAAGATAATAGTGTATGCATGTAATGACACGCTCACTGAGTTTATTCAGATAAATACAGAACATTTGCATATTGACAGCAGAGGCATTGCATGCAATTAAGGTAATTGCAAAGGTCTCCATAGTTGAGAAAATAAATTGAATCAGGAATAATGATATAGACATATAGAAAGAACACTGTGAATCCAGTCAAGGTCGAACTGGCACTCACTCAATGAGTGCTGTGAATCGAACTAGTCTAAAAAAAGATTGCACCAGCCCAGAAGCCCATGACCCCTGCTGGACAGGCCAATCACTTCCTGTCCAGCAGCACCATTTCTTAGATCTGAGCAAAACAGGTAAGAGATTGCCTTCTCAAAATGCTATTTTCTAGTTTGGAAATTGTTAGTCAGAGGTTCTTACTTCTGAAACACAGTGAACCTCACCATTTGCAATTTTAGCACAAGTTATTCAAAGTTACCACAATGAATATTCATTGATAGCCGAAAAATGTTGACTTTTTTCTTTAAACATTCTCATCTCCACATAAAGCCAGAGTGCCAAAAGCAGCCTGGTTAAAAGAGGTAATATTGAGGAAATGTCCCATTTAAAACTGATGAACTCATCGTCCCGGATGTCATGAAAAATTGAGTGTGTTACTTGGAGGTGCCGGGAGGGAGTTTGAAGGAACGAGGCAGTAGCTCAGAGCTCTCCCATTAGACGTGTAAGTGACTCATTTACAGCAGTACAGGTTGCTGACACTCTCCTCTTCTGTCCGGACCACTCATTTGTATCCTTTGAGACATGAGGAGAAAAAAATCCAGGGCGTTAATAAGTTCCCAATGCCCCTGTCTCCCAAGTTCATTTGCATTTTTGGAACGGATGGGGGAAAAAAAAAACCTGTGATACACAAAGAGGACTGAAGTATTACCAACGCTTCAAACTCCCACTGGCTTTTCTTTGTCAGGGAAAGCAGCTAGCTACCATAATGGCCTACTTCCTACTTGAGTGCATGCCGTTCATTCACAAAGTAGATACAAGTGCAGCTGGGAGTCAAGAAATGCCCAGGTTGACAAAGGAAAGAATGACTGGTCTCTTGTTAAGTCTTTAGTACAATGGTTTGTAGTTAGAGAAGGATTTTGCTTAAGTTTGGATGACTGTAGTGTAGCTTTTTTTTTTCTTTCACAAAAATCTTTCTACAACATCTCAAAACAAGCATTGTGTATATTTGAAATAAAACAATTTTTTGTCTTGCCAAGGCTACTTTCAAAGCTAGCATTTTAAGTATCTGAAATGCACAATAATATATTCGTATAACATTGGAAATGGTGAATAATATTTTAAAAATAATATTTTGTTCACTAATGATATTGAGCTTATATAACAAATAAAATAACTTAAGAAAATAAATTAAGTTGTAGTAAAACATTTCTGAGATTTTAAAAATCTGAATTTTTTTTTTTTTAGCTTTTAATAAAAAAAAAATTCCTTATATAACAGTTGTGTATAACAATATCCCTTATTTAACATAGTTGAAGAAACAACCAAATGTTCAGGCTTTTATTATTTTTTTTTTTTTTATAGAGTACAGGTAAACAATGCACTTCAAATCACAAAAGGAAAAGGAGAAGTGTCTAAGGATGGCTGGTTTCGTATGAATCCTTCAGTTGTGCTTCATTTGATGGAGGTCACATATCTTGAAGTTTGGCCTTGTGAAATCTACTCCTCCTTTATTCCATAATTCATTATAATTTCAGCAATATTTTTCAAAGACAAGGAGTGCCATGGGAGATGGTGAACTTTGCTATTGGCACGCATCTCCGCCCTTCTAAACAAACACACTACCCCCTTTCTTGGCAGGCAGTGCAATAATCTATCAGTCCAGGCCTAGATTAAAAAAGAAACACATGACAAGGTCAAAAACTAATTTTCAGACACAGTTGGGCTCCAAATAGAGATGCATAATCTGTCCGTGCAGCGCGAAAGTTTTGGCTGCCATTTGTCCGTTGAGCTGAAGTGCGCTTAAAAGGGAAAAGGTCACGACATTGTACAATTAATAAATTGGGGCGGCAGTAAATTTGCGCTCTTCTCCCTCATGAGAGTTTGAACTGCCCATCCGGTGGGACAGCGCCACATTAGCACGAGCTAGCGTGATTAATGAGTATGGATTGCTACGGCACTGTGGTTTTGAGAGACATGCTTTACGAGAAACACAAAACAAACCTCTCGCCACCACCTCTGCGCTCATTTTAAATGGAATGTTTAAAGATGGGTAAACACAATCACACATTTGTTGACATTCTTGGACAGGGACTTGGACAATAATTGCTAAGCATGTTTGAGAGCTCATTGGCATGCAAGAGAATCAAGTCCCAAATCTCTAGCCTGACAAATTCAATTCATGAAGAGCATCTCAATGCACTATATTTAGTAGACCATCTCCCATGCGTTATGGGGGTCTAATAAATGTCTTTGGGTCAGAGACGTCATGCGAACTTTGGGGACCATTCAATTTGTATAAGACTAGTCAGTCAGTCAATGCAATTTTAAAGCGGCGCACATCAAAATTAAACCAATACGTGCGGTCGAAAGTAGAAATTTTCAGAAGCCGCAGTAAAGCCTTTTCCATATTATAGACTTGATGAAAAATGACCCCCTCTGGGCTGCTATTCAGCAATAGAAATTCAAAGGAAATCACTACAGTAGCTTGTCTTCATGGAAGACTGAGATTTTGAAATGAATAAATGGGTTTTGATTTACCTTCTGTTTGGATTTGGTTGAGCAGAACAATACCTTCTGTAATCTACATGCTTGTAAATAGAAGGTTATCACTTCCCCAGTTCTCTACTGGGAAGATTACATATTTTGTGGTTGAAGGAACCCATTAATCTCCATGCATGGATTTTGCAATCCGATACTTTGTTTTTAAGACTTCAAATGGAATAAGCTGATATGACAAGTAGAGAACCAGTTGCTCCTCTTTGACTTTCATTTACTCTGTTTTCATCGTACAGTACCACCTCAACAGATTTATACAACAAAACAGAACTCAAGATGAATGAGTAATGACCGAAAAGCTCCTAAAATGAAAAAAATTGCTATGCTTGCATTGCATTCAGTTCTATTCAGTCTCTCAATATGTTTTTATTTCACAAGTATGTTGATTAACTTTATAGTTTTTAGCTGCTGTACACAGCTGCTTATTACAATACCTGTATCTCTGTGTTAATGGAAACAGCGTGTGCATCCATGGATAATGGCATCAAACAACACTGCATTAAAATTCATTATGCGCTTCATCCAGTAAATCAAAGTAAATGGATATTCTTTGGGCATGTATTTGTTTTGAGGCGACAAGATGATGTTGCTGCTACTGAAAGAATGAGGAGGCCATGGACTGATCACTCTTCAGGAGGAAACAGATTAGAGAAAAGCGTGTAATAATGCAGCTTTGTAAGAGCGTGTAATTTAAACTACTCCACTGTAGTCACGTAGCTGGCAAGTTTGGATTCAGAATGCTATATTGCTGGACTTTTTACTTTGATATTGCTTCATTACTACACAGCTCTGTGGAATAATTTACTCGGATTCACGGTCTGATGTTGACACTCGTAGCAATTTGTGACTATTTTTAAGATTTAGCGAATTCGTTTGAATTCATACAATCTCATTTGCAAGCTTTCGTACAATTCGCCTACACCCCACAGAGGTATAGGTTTAGGATAGGACCTTCATCCTTAATTTATTTCTAAAAATCAAACCTTTTCACGTGAATCAGATTGTTTGTATTTCTCACAAAATTGCCAATAGTTTTGTTTTTAATGAGATGGAGTTAGATGGCAATGCCATATATCAGTCCTCTCATGCAGGCAACAAACCAGCACTACTTTCATGTTTCTTGTATCACACTGCAGTGTCGCTCTGGTTGTATACAAACACAACTAGTGCATAGTAAAAATTACTTAAGAAGACTTCAGTGTTAATATTACTGTAATATAGTTACTGTAGTAGTTAATATTAACTGTAGAATAGTGTTCATCGTGTTTTGTTTTCTTTGTGGAAGCATTAAGATATCATACATGTAAAATTATAAAACAATTCAAACTAATCAATATTTCATGTCCATGAATCCATTTATTTGGTAAGTAATCATATAATAAGCAGGATTCAGCATATAATGTGCAGAAATAGGAAATACTTCAAGCTGTTCTAAAGAAGAAAAGATGAGCATCTGGACTGCAAAATTATTTCCATTACAAAGTGGATTGTATTACTGGCAGTAGCTGTAACTCAAGGCCTCTACAACGGTTCAGATGTAACCTTCGGCTCTTTAATGCTTCTAAAGACTTCTGTGCGGTGGAGGAAAACCTGTGATTTTTAGAAAAACTAAAAATAAGCAAGAAAGCCTACATTAAGGGTGGACCTTCATGCTTATATGTATATTCTATTGTCCTCATTTGTAAGTCGATTTGGAGAAAAGATAATAGTGTCTGCTTTTTTTGTTTTTGTACAAATCCAATTGTATGAATTTGTAAGAAATTACCAACTTGTAAAATAGTTATATTTTCTAATCAGAATGGGGTGGTCGGTGTCGTCTCATGCAGGCAACAAACCTGCACTATTTTCATGTGTCCTGTATCACACCACAGTGTCGCTCTCTCGTTGCATACAAATGCTACTAGTACAATATTGTGTCTTGACTTGTAATACTATTGCGGTGTTTGTCCTGTTGCAAAGCCAAGTTTGTATATAATTTTTTTTCTTAGCGGAAGCTTGAAGATACACAGAAAAAATGATAAAACAATTGATCCTTTGCAAAGACCCGCCCCCTTTTGTAACTGTTGCTATGTCCGACAAGCCATGGCACGCTCACGCCACATATCATGTTCTCACACAGTGAAAAATAACATGATCTTTGGTAAGTAGCCGTGTAATAACCAGGTTTTGCTCCAGAGTTTGTTTATTTTGCGACATTGACTGACTTACATTTCATAATGTGCAAAAATAGGAAATCTAGTCCTACTCTAGTGCCTAAGTTCTTCTAAAGAAGAAAAGATTAGCAGCTGGACTGAAGCATAATAATTTCCTGTTTCTATTGTATTGGATTGAATTACTCACAGTAGATGTAACTTGCTCAAGGCCTCTACGCTGGTTCAGATGTAACCTTCAGCTCTTTAATGCCGAGCCTCAATGGATGGTAAGACTTCTGTGTGGCTGAGGACAGGGCTACAACACATTTAAGCTTGCTCCAAAGAGTCAGACTCATCATCCATGTGCTGCGCAGATCAGAGCAGAACGCCTAACCCACCACCCCCACTGCCAGCAACCACAACTGCTGGCAGAGGCTCTAGTCAGACTGGCTTTTCCACCAGCAGTGCAGGCTGTCACTGTCACAGGCATAGTCAAAGACATGATCAAATACTCTTCCACTCTGCTGCCTCACACACACACACACACACACACACACACATGCGAGCACACTTCTCTTCCCAGCTCCCACATACATTGAGACAAACTGTCAAAGAACCAAAGATTAGATGCAACTCACAGCACACTTATTGTTATGCATGGATTCTGAGCAGAGAAAAGGTGAATAAATTTACGGGGAACCACAGGAAGAGAAGGAACATCAGCGGGATGAGTACAATTCATTCCAGACCGGCAAATGCACCGGAGGCCCTTGCTAATTAGTCAATGTCCAGACAGATTAGGTACAAGGTGGAGTGTAGATGTAGCTGCAGGATATTTCAAATCAGTGTAATAGATTTTTTTCCCCCCAAATCTAACACTATATAGAGCATATATGGACATATTTGGCCTCACTTCCAACAAGGCAGGATCCGTCTATAAATTTCATGCACCAGTAAAAGCAATTTAGCTGTGAAAATACACCAGTGTAATTGGGAGAAAAAATGGGCCTGAATCTGTCATCTGAAAATTTCTTTGTTTGTTCATTTTTTTCCCCTCCTCCATACCCAGAAACTGTAGATAAGGAAAACAGGGCCAAATATCTCCCAGCCTATTCCAATCCGGAAATGTTTACACACCCATATTTATTATTCATAGATCTAGGACGGGTTCTTTCAAAAGACAAAAACACAAAAACGTACATGATAAACTGCTGTACCCTTTCCGAATGTCCTATTTTTGAGCACAGCTAAAGCAAAGTGAATCAAAAACGCTTCTGTACGAATGCTGGTCTTTATACTTCATCTCTTACACCGCTTACGCCAAGGTGGAATGCTTGAGAATACCAAATTATTCCCTCTAGGCCACAAACAAGTTCCAAAAAGTGCTTATCTATGACATTTCAAGCTTACTTTCTGCAAGATTAGAGGTGGAGAAATTACACTTCCAGTTGATAAAAGCTACCACAAAGAGCCCTACACATCAAGATAAGGGAGGCTGCTGCTGACAGAGCTTAGGAAACCGTAGAGGGTTTTGTCCATGAAAATGAGAGAATGCAAAATAATATTTTAAATGACAGAGCCACAGTTGGAGGCTTCGTGGTCATGAGGTCAAAGTACACAGCTGCACAGACAGACAGAAGAGTTACTCATTAGTGTTACATCCCTTCTTAAGCTGGAGAAGAAAAAAAGTTGTTTTCAGAAAAACAAAAGCCATTTCAAATGATATAACACAACATGAGATCCCACTTAATTTAAATTAATATTTAAATAATTCTACACTTCAGAAAACCCCCGAGGGTTGAACAAAAATGTTTTCCAACCTTTTTGTACCATCACAGCCCTGTCAGTACCCCATTAAGAGAAATGATATCATGCTCAAGATAATTAATTTTATTCATTCTGATGGTTTTGAACAAAACAATCAACACTGTGCCTCACCAAGTAGATTCTTTTCCCTTTAATAAGACACCTGAACTTGTTTGTCTACCACAATTTTGACAGTTTTGTATGTAAACGGAGATAAACTTTCTCAAGCAAACTATATCAATGAAGTTATTTAGAAACTGAGCTGTAATTTATGTTCAGCGTGTTCAAAAGACCTGCCACATGTTTTTTGGATATTAAAATTCTGATAAAGGGACAGTTCACCCAAAAACGAAAAATCTGTCATCATTTACTAAATTAAACTTAAAAAGATTTATTGGTTTCCACCAAACAGAGAAAGTCATTCAGGTTTGGAATGACATGAGGGTGAGTAAATGATGACAGAATATTAATTTTTGGGGTGAATTATCCCTTTAAAACTATTGAGATAAAAGCGAAAGAAACATTTGTTGAAGATTCGGTGGATTTTGTAACTCGTGTTTCAAAAGTGTAAAGCTACGGTAAGTACTTCTGTTACCCCATGCAGCCAGCTGCATCTGTCCCAGTCTCAGGCTGGCCATTCTCAGATATTAACCTCATGAAAGACTGACAAATGGAACTAATTACCATCCAGTGGCATGAGACCTCTTGGAGCCCACAAAGGAGGACCACACGCTCTGCACCCTTCAACTCATCAAGGTCATGTTTTATATAAACCACTGGGCAGGGCTCTTTACAGAAAGTTTCCTGTCAAATGCAGTATGTCCCATTGCTAATGCACTCAAATGAACGACAACTGATTTAAATACTTATCTTAAAAAAAAAAAAGAAAAAAAAAAAAGAGGAAATCATAGGAATAAAACTGTGCTTCTAAAAAATTCGCATTAAAATTTCATTTCATTTTATACACTACACTATAGTAAATATACATAATCTGACAAAACCCATTTATCTCACTTTCTCAAGATAAATGGGCAGAAAGGATGCCTACATGCACACAGGTAAAAGGCATCAATGCTTTTAAGCACGGATGAGCACGTCATCGAATACATTAAGCTTTCTCTTCCTCCACCGAACACACCATCCTAAACTACCCTCACTTCCACAGCAACTGAAGCATATGTGCAGACTATATGCTCCAAAATAAAAGGTTGCGCACCATGCATTCACAATTCAAATTAAGGATGCGTTTTAAATTTCAATTTAAAAAAAAAAAAAAAAAACTTAATTTAGATACATTTCCCATAAACATTGTACACTATCATTCAAAAGTAACAGTAAAGGAAATGTATTCAGCAAAAACATAATAAATTGGTCAAAAGTGACAGTAATTGTTTAAAGACTTCAAGACTTCTATTAAAAAAAATAGATTAAAAGTCATCTAAACAGAACGTGGTGGACATTCTGTTGCAAAATTATTATTGTTTAATTAATTGTTTGGACAGTATTAGTGCATCAAATAAGTAGAAAAAAGTATTCTACATAATAGAAAATAAATAGGCATAATTAGTCAGAATGAATGATGTTATTATGTTTTGTAACACTTATGTTGAACTAACTAAACTCTTCTGTTGTGTGACTGTTGAATTCAACACACTGTGGCCAATTCAGTTCATATTTTAAGACATAAATGAACAGGAAATCAATTTGTAAATTTTGAATTTAGCCCAAACCTGCTTTAATATGGCTAAACGACTGCAAACTCGTGCGTCAAAGCTAAAAGCAGCACCAGGGAACTGGTGTAAGGAGGGAGGGCTTTGTCAAATGCAGTCTAGCTCTACCAAATATAAAACATGAAGGTCTCTTGCTGTCAATACCCCAGCTGTGCACTGCTTATATCCAGATGTATATTATTTTGCACTAATCCCTTGTCTGTCAAGCTCCATTTTTAAACTCCAAAGCTAATTTAATTCCGCTAGTGTGACGTGGTGAAGGATTGAAGCACAGTCGGCAGTGCGGCTCCACTGTCACAACATGCTTCATAGCCCAATATTATGGCCCGAGGTCAGATAAAATGAACCTCATATCCAGTCAGTCTGTCATCAAGCATGGAAATGCAATTTCTTTTGCTTCCTGCATTCAACATCATCATGGTTGTTGTTTAAGACAACAATATGAATGCAGCAACAAAGTTGGAGTTTTTGTTCGTCTGCAATTCAAAATGAAAAGGGATAAAGATATGTCACAGCATTGATCATTATGCGTCAAGGAAGTAGACTGAACTAGAGTGGGGTTATTCTTCTGACAGCAGATTTTTGGTTTCACCTAACCAAGGGAGTTTCACCAACCCAGAATAACAAAGGAGTGTGCACACATTTGGAGAATAACAATTGTGCTGAAACCATATGCACACTCAAAGGTAAGAGCATTCATTAAATTTGTCCCTTAATGGTACTATTACTTGTCTTTGCCCTACCAAGGGGACGCATTTGCATTCACAATGCAGGTCTAACTCCACGGTGCCTCTAATTGCCTCTAAATTTAGCATGTTGGCTTGTCCAGGGTACAGAGTAAGAAAGAGAAGGCGAGAACTAAACCATTACGGAGGGAGCGAGAAGTAAGGCAAACCTAACATGAGGGTTTTGATCATGCGAAGGGTATTTTTCAACGTTCAAGGACGTTTTCAGAAGAAAACAATGTGACACTGCATAGCAACAGCGCTGCCACAACAGACACTTAGAAATAACGTTCGTGGCATACAAAGAACAAATGCTGCTCCACTTAATGATGCTTGACATTCAAAATAAATGTTCATTTCAAGCACAATTATGTTTAAGAGTCAGAAGTGAGGATGAAGGGTTTACAGATAGCTTTAATGCGAGGGCTGAATGGAAAGCACCTCCTGTGAGGCCAAAATCAACATCCCTCATGTCCTTGAGGCTGTAATAGAATATGACTACGCTTTACCTCTTTCCTCCAGCATGATGAGCAAGAAAGAGGAATCAAGATTTTTTCCATTTCCAAAATAATCCATTTTTCTTTCAGATTTTTCATTTAAACGAGAAAAGTGCAGCTGGTTCTGCCTGGAAAACTCAAAGTATTTGGCACCTAAATGTTGCCCACCTCATCTTAACCGCCTACTGTATTGTTTTATTATTTCATTTTCTACAGTGACGGTCAAATGCAGCAGTACCCTCACGGCCGCCTGTATACTTATGTCAATCTAGATCAATCCCTGTAGCTCAACTGGTACAGCCTGGCACTAACACCACCAAGGTCATGCGTTTGATTCTCTGGAAACATAAGAGCATCTGCCAAAAAATTTAAGGCAAATATAAATCCTGAGATTCCCTTTTGGAGAAATTCACTTCTGTTTAAAAATTACTTGTGGAAAATAATTACAATTTAAAGCAACTGTTTTAAGACATTTTAAATGCAATTTATATTTGATTGCAAAGTTGAATTTTCAGCAGGTATTTCTTCAGTCTTTATTTGCTGCTCAAGAAACATTTCTTATTATCAAAGATGAAAACAGTTGTGCTGCTTAAACTTTTTGTGGAAACTGATCTTTTTTCCAGGATTTGTGATGAATAGAAAGAAGAACAGAATTTATTTGAAATAGAAGTATTTTGTAACATTATAAAGATGTTTACGGTCATTTTAGATCAATTTAATGTGTCCTTGATGAATGAAAGTATTAATTTAAAAAAAAAAAAAGATTTTTTGAACATGGGTTTATGTCAAGACAACACTATAACACTAAAAACCAAAGAGATTAAACAGATGATCA
Organism: Tor tambroides; assembly: GCA_021397915.2. Taxonomy (NCBI): domain Eukaryota; kingdom Metazoa; phylum Chordata; class Actinopteri; order Cypriniformes; family Cyprinidae; genus Tor; species Tor tambroides. The sequence continues at coordinate 22,897 of JAFVLL020022417.1, forward strand.
CTACACAGATTATTACTTAATAGGTTTAGTAAAAACGGAAAAACTTTTATGAAATGTTTATTTTTTTATTAATTATTTTTATAAAAAGGTCATTTGAAAAAGATCTTATCACCAAAAGGATAAGGAAAAACAGCCAGATCAAAACTTTCCAATATTGAAACCACAATTAGTATCAAATACATTGAACAGAAGGGCCCTATATCGTCTATTCATTTCGGATTTGATTTAACTTCTACAAAATCATTCATCCTGGAAGAAGGAGTCTAAATCCCCCATCTCCTCATGCGTCTGTTTGGAGTTTGCCTGAGATGGACGGGTCACGTTGGCAGGATTTTCTTGGCTTCTTTGTGACATATCGACTTCTTTCTTGATGTCCCGGCCTCCACCCAGAAGCTTCTGACTCTCGGTGAAGTACTGGTTAGGGTGATTGAGAGAAAACCCAGCATCCTCAACCTGAAACATACAAAACACATTCAGTAAGCAAATGATTATACTTGCATTTGAAATAGTGTATTTTTATTATTTAAACCCCGTTTTAATAACTGCATTGAACCAGGCTGCACAGGGACTTTCAGGTTGGTAGCTACTATTCAATCTCTCCTTTCATTCAGCCGTGTCTATGGCTGAGCCTCTTGCTGATGGATTCTTGAAAGCCGCATCGCATTCAGAATGCTGCGCAATCCATTTGTTTCTAAGTGCAGAGGATATGGCTGTTTAATTATGCTTCAATCACAGCACGCCCCTTATACTTCTCATGAATCAAACTTTCAAACCCATCTCTCTGAATCGAGTGCAAGGGGTCCCTGCGGTAGTTAAGCTGTGGACAGAAAGATCCATTACACGGATACATCTCAGAGTTAACACATTACAGTGGACTACCCTCGCCCGGCGACTCCGCGCCAAATGAAATATGCATAAACATGAAACAATCCCAGCCGAGGCCTAGAGACGGATCAATCCGGCGGATGCGCAACAAGCTCTCCTCCTTCCGAGGTCCGCCTCTCTCGGCTCCCCTCCTCCTTTTCATTATTCTCTCTATTGTTTGATTTATTGTGGTTGTGTAAATATTTCATCAGAGAAGTATTACATTTTGACCTTTAAATAAATGCTGCCAGGGAGGGAGGAATGCAAGCGTCTATTTGTTATGTGTCGCGGATGTGAAAGCGGAGGGTGCATATGACAGTGATTAAAGTCTCCTACGCTCAAATCCAACAAGCGTGTTTTTGCGGCCAAGACGGTTGCGGCGTCCCGTATCAGACGGAGGGAAGGCGAGGTGGTGCAGATCCAGCGATGCTCCAACAAGAATGTTTTATTGTGCCTGGTAACGTCAGGGGTTTCTTCATTCACCTACCCTAAAATATGAGTCGTGAATTTCAGAGATGTGATTTTCATTGGGCTTGGTAGGAGGGAGGGGGCAGTTTATCTTTCAAATCCTGTTATTGCAGGCTGTTCATCAGGGAAGCCGTCTTATTCGTTTTCCCGCATCATAAGCCGCTCACGCTGTTTGGCTCGGGGCTATTAGTCATCAGCAATGACCCCAGTCCCGAGAGCCCCGGGGCCATGAGCTAAATGATGCCCTTGGACTGCAAAGGCGCTGGCGTTTCACCAGGAGCCATTAAAAGCCATTATATCCTATCAATGACACTTTGAGTGCATTACGGCATTAAAAGAGGGGTGGTGCAGACACAAACACTGTTATAAACCTTTCTTATTGAGGGAATACATCTAGACGTGGAAGAGATTAGAAATTTATACACACGCTCTTTGATTTACTTATCTTGACATTGAGCTAAAGTATCAACAACAGCAAGAACAGCAGCATATATGATCTGAAGTGTCTACAGAGATGCGTGTTGGACTTTTACTATGCAGTGTTGTTAATGAAAACTAAAAATAAAACTATGAACAAAGATTAAAATAATTTTTTAAAAAAAGAGGAAAACTAAATTAAAATACCTTTTCACGTCTCAAATTAACTACAGTTTACAATACAATTTTTTTAAATTATTATTTTTTTTTATCAAGGATGGATTAAATTGATCAATGTGAGTAAAGACATGTATACTATTACAAAAGATTTCTATTTCGGATAAATGCTTACTTTAGATCGTAAAAATATTTCACAGCTATTACCGTTTTTTTCTGTATTTTTGATCAAACAAATGTAGTCTTGGTGAGAATTCGAGACTTCTTTTTCAAAAACTTTTGAATTTTAGTTTTTAAAAACTTGGCATATTAAAAAAAATAATCCACTATATATCAATAACAATAGACTGATGAAAAATGTAACACCAATTAACACTAACATTTTTTAATTAAATTTTTTTTTTTAGCAGCACTAAAATACTAAAACTAAAAACAAAAAACTAAAACTAGAGCTAGAACACTACAAAAAAATTTGCAAGAATCAATTAATTAAAGATAAAAGACTATTTCACATCAGCCTTATAGGTATTTCTGATCTACAATTTCCTGCTCATGAGTTTGTTACTAAAGTCTCCCTGTTTAAAATCCATCTAGCACCACACTGCTGACAAACATCTGAAAGGTTTACCAATCTCTTTCATATCCAAGACCGTCTTTTCCCCCTCTTCATATTAACCTGTCACCTAGCAGATAGCGTGCATTTGCCTGGCGTTGGTGTGTGCACATTTTCATTCTCAACCTGTCAGCTGGGCTGCGTTTTTAGCAGAGGGACAGGGCACAGGTGTCACACAGGTAATCTTGACTGACATCGCTCTGAAATATTTTTCTCCGCTTGAAAAAAAAAGAAAAAGAAAAAATACAGAAAAGCTGCAGCCAGAGTCATATCCACCCCCTCCAATATAAAAATACGAAGAAGGAATCAGAAGAAATCCATTAGATAACCATTTAAATAGAGCTGTAATCATTTGCTTTCTCAACCTGTTCTGACACACAAATCCACCACTATTACGCCCCTGTCAAAAGAAAGCATATTGAAACCGCAAAGCCCTTGAAAAGTCCAATCTCAAAGGGCAATCCAAATAGAAAAAGTAAAGGTTCAGCCCATTTATCATTTAATAAGAGTTTGTGCTCACTTACCCTGAAATATAACTTCAATATTAGCCTTAAACACGCTTTGAAAATATTAATGACCTTGAATGGGCAATGTTGATCTAGTCTTCACAAGAAAGCTTTAGATGATAAAAGTTGTAAACGTATTGAAGGCTTAACTCTTTGATGCATGATTTATTAAATCAAAACAGAAAAAAAAGGTAGTTTCTGTTTACTCCAAAAAACATAAAAAATAATTCCCAATCTGTAACTGTTTCTGAGAGAATTACACATCTGTCCATTGCAATAAAATGTAGATATTCCAGAGATATTTAGTGCATCGCAACTTCCGTCAGCCATGCTGAATTGATGTTATAAATAAAACAACACTACGACATAAAAGCCCTGTCCTAAATGCCACCCTAAGACCTCAAATGTCAAATGCGACACCCTACGGGTCTGCGGACTTCACTGACACAAGCAACGGTCATCTCAAGTCCACAAATTCAAATCAAGTGCACCATTTGGGACGGAGCCAAAAAGGAGAGTCATACAGAATTATGGCTAAGAGCCAAATGTAATCACCCATGTTGCTCATAAATGCTTAAAAAGATCTGTCCTTGTAGCAGACATGGTGTATCAGAGGGTTAATGAATTTTAAAAAGCACTATATAAAACTTCACAAATTAAGATTCTATTGGATTTCAAGCTAATGGCAGATGTGACTACAATGGTCAGGCTCTGTAAAGACTTTGCAGGGCTGTCCCTGAGCTGACAAAAACAGGCCTAACTACAGCAGGCCAAAATGAAAAGCATCCTTACATTGTGTGTCAGCTCGAAGTACTTCTGGCAGGCCAGCTGATAGTGCATTCCCTTGACAAGCTCCAGAATCTGTGAAAAAGAGAGAGGAAAGTGTTGAGCAGTTGTGGGCGAAAGAGGAATAGGAAGACAAACCCTGGAAAACAGTGATAATGAATGAGAGTAATAAAGTGGTCTTAATTATTTATAATACATTTACATGTATGCTCTAAAAAGTCATCTGTGTTAATTATTAAAGAAAGACCAAATATTAAGAAGGGAAAAACAAAAATTCTTGGCTCCACAAAACAGCAAAGATGTCAAGTCACCTTAAACTTGCCATTAACATGCACTTCATATCCAAAGAATAACTGGATGTTCTTTTAATAAAATTTTATTTACACCTTCATGTCTCCAGCATGACCAGATGGAAATCGCCACTTACGTATTACACTGTAGAGCTTGTGTAAACTGAAAAACAGACGGAGAGCTTGAAATGCTTTTGCCATTCTGACAGATAAAAAAATGAGGTATATGGTCCTCACAGTAAAGGATGCTAGCAGAAAAAAAGAACAAGTCACAACACAGCACTTGCTTTTTGTATTATCAATAGTATATTAGTAAGCATTACAACAAGATGAAAATTGAGCCTGACAGAAAATGTATAACCAAGCCCATCAAAGTGACACATAATGATTATTTGTAGCACAAACAGTGTCCGTATTACATATTACTTGTGTAGTTAGATAACACAAATCCATTAGTATTTACTGAAGAATACGGTCAGAAACCATCCCTGACCACCTCTGAATCCAAACACGATGAATCTGAAAGTACATTCACATCAGACTTTTAATGTGGTCATGTGACATGATCCAACCACAAGCTGATCGCTGACTATGCATGTTAGTGGCAGGTGTAAAGGAGGCCAGAATATCAGATCAATATCTAAGCAGTCTTTGATGAGCAATAAAGATGAATAACGCTGTTAACAATGCATTGTGCTACTTTCGCTGACACGGAACACGTTTATGAGGTTTCAGGTGAGAGACAGCAGCAAAATGCCATCAAAGGGAGAAGGAGAAGTGGTTACACATTCTGCTTCCCTTTCCTTTTCTTTTTTGCTCAGACCTCCCCTCAGGTGATGCTTTTAACACCATGTATTCCCTGTGGTAAAGTATGGCATTCCACCTCAGCTAGCATCGGCAAGAGCTGAAATGCATAATACATGGGCTTAAAGTTGAGAGCCAACACCATCCAACACCCAACTCAAAGCTCCAGAGACAAACACTACTGGGAAGAAATGGTAAAATATACAGCTAGACACCAACTAGGGGTTCAATGTATGCTGAGAAAAACAAGATAAATATCACTGGTTTAACATATTGCCTGCGGATAACATAGCCAAGAACAGCTAATAACACGCATTACACTGCACTTATTTGACTTGTAGTGATTTGTGGGGTTCTTGAAGAAATCTTTTTGCAGGTAGCTAAATATACTCTTTGCATATTTATCTGCCCACTATGATTGGCTGATAAAAAAATAAATAAAATACTATAAAATAAAAATGTCAATATTTTGACAATTTTTTATTATTTTAAAATCTGATATTTTCCAAATCAGAAGAAACATAATAAAAATGCATTAAAAAAATGTTTGATACAAGAATTAAAATTCTGGAAAAGTGATTGAGGGATGTTTTCCACATGGATTTTTACTAAAATTTGCATCTATTTAGTTTAGTTGGTATATATAGTAATAAACAGCAACATTTATCTGCATACTTAACTTAAACACTTAAACATGAAAAATTCCGCAAGACATCCTTGAACATTTCTGAGTGAAGATGCAAACGAGTCATTGAATTGAGCTTTGAATCGGTTCAATGAACTGTGTTTGCACTTTACAAACTACCACTCTTTTTGACACTGAAGTTGACACTGAAGTCAAAATCAGTTAAAATTAGAAACTTTATACACAATGTCAAGGAATGATCACATAACTAGAAAATGGCATTCTTGTTAGGTAACACAATTGTCTAACAATTGTCCACTTAAGCAAAATCTTTGTTAATATAACATGAATATTCAATGCGTCACCAATATATAGCCTTGCAACCTACTTCAAAGAATAGTTCACCCCAAAATAAAAATGTTGTCATCATTTACTCACCATCATGTCGTTCCAAAACTGTCTAAGTTTCTTTCTTAAGAACAACAGTTGTTGGCCCCCACTGACTTCCATAGTAGGAAAAAAATACTATGGAAGTCAAAGGGGGCCAACAACTGTTTGATTACCAGCATTCTTCAAAATATCTTCTTTTATGTTCAACATAAGAAAGAAACTCATACAGATTTGGCACGACATAAGAGTGAGTAAATGATGACAAAATATTCATTTTGGGGTAAACTATTCCTTTAAGTAATCATCACACTACAAATGTAATTCCATATGTGATGCTTAGGTAAGAAAGCAACTACTCTGACAATAAAAGGCAGACAAATTATTTCTATGTACTGGAACTTGAAGCTGCATCGGGCACAAATTGACTTTGTTCTGACTGCTTTATTATACCAGTGGCTTAGTAACTTAATAGCAAACACACAGGCACGACTATAATTTCAGGATATGCTCAATTATTAAGTGGTGGTGTGAAAAATGCTGGGATTAAATCCGTAACATGCATGCTACACGTGACTCTACATGTTCTCGCTTCTTCTTCCACTGTTTGAACTGTGAACCAAGCATGCGATCCTTTAATCTGCACTTCCTAAGGTAAGAGTCACGCTGTGACGGGCTCTAACTGCGAGCGAGAGAGAGAGGTGAGCTCACTTTTCTACAGCAGTTCTCTTTCCAGACTGGAGTCTCACCCTTTTGACTGTAATGTCACTTTGTCAATAGACAGGTTGACTGAGAAGGTTGACGTTCTGCATTTTAATCACCCTACTACCCGGGCTTTTCACATTTTCTGAGGTTTTTAATTATCCAGCGCGCTGGGCTGGCGCTGCGGCGAGAGGGCCACGTGCTGCGAGAGCTCCTGGGGTGAACATCAAGCTGTTGCTTCACACGCCCACAGGTCTAAGACTCTGAACACTGAGAGTGTATAAGGACATTGCTTGGGGTCTCCAATGAAATTATGAATTTAATTGGATTGGAAATGTGCTACCCTTGGGCTGGCATGTCGGACTGCATTAGGCAGCCATCAGCCATTTCCCTCAACCACACGATGGGTGGTAGTGGACGAGGCATGCGAGAGAAAAAAAAAAAATCCAGCACACCTTACAGTGGGAACAAGCTAACATTTCTCAAATAGCTGAGAATGATTTTTCATGCACTTCAAACTATATGCTTCATATAACAAAGATTAAAATTATTATTTCAATATTATGTGTGTAACATTTAACTACTCATCATTTACAGTTTAAATACCCCCCAAAATAACACAAAATATAGTAATAATAACATATAAAATAATAATAATAATATAAATGAATGTAAATATATAATATAAAAATATATTTTTAACATTTTTGATAGCTAACTTTAGTTATATCAGCTAGATGTCTTAACAGTAAAACCAGAGATAGCATGCAAGATTTGCCTTATATATATATATATATATATATATATATATATATTAGTGGTGTCAAAATTAGCGCGTTAACGCATGCGATTAATTTTTTCTGATTAACGCGTTAAAAACATTTAAGGCAATTAACGCAGGGGCGGGGCTAGGGTTGGCCACCCCATTCGCAACTGCTGCCTCTGTCTCTTTTTTCTTGAAAAGGATTGCGTTTATTTAGATCCAGAACGTCTTTATAACCACATCAAACGGGAGACGCGCTCTAACTTTGCCTCCACGCCAGGCGCGAGTCAAACGAGCGCAGAAAAGATACTGTGTTCATAGCGCGCGCTCTTCAAATACACGCACAAAGCTGCCGGCGCGCGCTGTAGCCTGTATCATTTCATATCAAACAGCGAAAGAAACTACGTGCATGCAATGTCCTAGTTATGCCGTCAGTTAAGGCATGAAGTTACCAAAAAGGCGATTAAAGCTGCCTTAAAACTGCGTGCATGCATGCAATATGTTATGCGTCACATTTAAGAACATGTCTCTGAAATGGTTTTAAAATCTGTCCTGAGGCACCCTAGCACTGTCTCCCTCATCTAAAACACCCGATTCAGCTGGTCCGCTCATTAGTAGAGACTTTAAGACCTGAAGTGGGTCAGAAAAGGTAAAGAGAGTTACATGTCAGATCCGCGTCACGTTCAGCAGCAGCAGCTTTTAAAGCTATAGCAGGCAAATAACCAGCTGCTGTGATGTCTATTAATCCAAGAAACAAAGAAAAAAAGAGGAACTCAATAACTTTTATAGCTTTCAGGGTTTCATCTATATTTAATTTAGATTTTAGTGTTTGGTAAGTATTCATTTTCTGTATATTTCTGCTGAAGGGCACAAGTAGCTAAATATGTAATTTATTATAATAGGTTCATGTGATGATTGTTTTAAGTTCACTTAAATTAGAAGTTAAGTCTAATAAATGTTAAAATTTATAGATCTAAATTATACTGTAATGCTGACTGGCTACAGTCAATGGTTAAATATTCAGGGGAAAAAACTATTTTATATCAGTAGTATTGATATCAGTGATGCTGGCCTTCAATCATAAAAAAGATGCCATTAAAGAAATATTAAAAATATACTGTCTTTATGTTGTTTGTACACTGTACATTTGAAGATTGATTGCAGAATTATTGCAATATAAAAGTATATTTAAAAACTTTAACGTTAGGTGGAATTAATTGCGATTAATCGCGATTAATTTTAGAAAAATGTGCGATTAATTAGTTAATTTTTTTAAATTGATTGACAGCACTAATATATATATATATATATATATATATATATATATATATATATTCTTTTTAAGAGCCATTTAACGCTTAATGGCCTTATTAAAATCAGCCCGTTAACTACATTAGCGTCAAAGGATTATAACTTCACGAGAACATTACAGCAAGGCTGGTCCATCTCATTTCACTGCCTGGCCAGTTGCAGCTGCTTAATGTGTGAAAAAGAAAATCAGCTGAAATGACTTTTAAGAGTACTTTAAAGAACGCATCAAATCACTGGATACAGCAAAGGTCAAAGTAATCAACACAGAACTGAAGCTGTCATTACACTGGAGAATCCTGAGCATTATTTCTTTTTGTCATTAATATTCCAGAAGTACAGCAAATTCATTAATATTCCAAAAGTACTGCAGGATGGGGCTTTCAGGGATGCCTTGTTAAAAATGAATCACACCATTTTAGCATGATTACTATACAGTCGTATCCTTTTAATTGTCAAGCTAATGTCCTTTCTACTCATTATTTGCTAGATTTTGTTTGGTCTGTGGTCATGGAGAGGTGAATTTGCGCAAACCATTTTAATGGAAGTTCAGTTTTAAAAAGCCCTTTACACACACAGTGCTGAACCTGCTCAAGTGTGTGCTAGTTGTCGGACAAACCTGATTGATCCCACTAGGGGAGACTTTATAGTTCTGCAACTTCTGTTTCAACAGCTCAGGGTCGCTGTGGCGGAATGGGCACCCTGTGAAGAAGACGAAGAGAAGGAGAAAATGGGTTTACAAGTATCACAAAGCAGTGTCTGAAAATATGTTCTACAGGACAGTTGGGACAGGACCCATGTGTTTTTTTTTTTTTGTGTGCCCTTGAAGCCCACTGCAGGAAAAGGGTACTACTTGTGGGGTCGTGTTTCCAAGCAAAAGAGAGCAAATAAATCTAAGTGCTCTTCCACAAGGCTGTTAGTGAAGGGTACATACTTTATGATGGTCACATCAAGCGAGAAAATTAGCAGTTATGATCATGTGATCCTGGGTGGAGGATACCAGCCATTCTTTTTGAAAAAAGTTAAAGATCTTATCAGGGATTTCAAAATCCTCAACTGAATTCACCTTCAACAGGAAATATTTGCATAATTACATGTAGGAATGCACAGACAACCTTTCAAAAGTTTGGGATCTGTAAGAATTGTTAAAGTTTTTGTGGTTTTAAAAAAGTAGACTCACTAAGGGAGTGTTTATTTGAGCAAAAACAATATGTTTTAAAATGTAATTTATTCCTGTGATCCAAAGCTGAATCAGCATCATTACTCCAGTCTTTAGTGTCCCATGATACTTCAGAAAACATTTGTATATGCTGATTTGATGCTCAAGAAACATTTCTCATTATTATCAATGCTGAAAACAGTTGTGCTGCTAAATATTTTTGAGCAAACAGTGATACATTTTTTCAGGATTCTTTGATAAAGAGAAAGTTGAAAAGAACAGAATTTATTTGAATAGAAATCTTGTCTTTACTGTCACTTTTGATCAATTTAATGCATCCTTGCTGAATAATCTTTCATATATTAAAATGCATAAAAATCTATTATATATGTGACCCTCTCTGTGAAAACCCAGCTAAAGTAATTTTTTTGTGATTTGCTGTTTTCTACATAAAATCATGCTTCATAAGGTAAAGAACCTTCATATCTTTAATATTGACTGAGTAAGGTCATGTCAAAAATTGAAATTATAGTGAAATTAATGGTTGAAATCCAACTTTGATGCTCGTTATCTCATAATTAGATTTTGAGACTTTAACCTGGATTTCACAGAGAGGGTCACACATTCATTCAAATTTGTGTTTTATTTAAAAACTGAAAATGTCTTTTTTTTTTACATTTTAAACAACGTCACATGGAAGTACTCAAACAGAAATAAGACAAGACATCATTTAAGACCTGTCCTAACAGTTATAAACCAATATTCATATATGTTATCAAGGGAATATTTGATTTTACCAACGGTGTATATCTTTATGATGGTGTAAGCACATAAGTAATGCACTCCACATATATACTACCTGAAGCTTTCTGGTCTTCATAGTGAGCAAGACATAGTGATGCTCACTTTTAGATGCATTTTGTCCATTACGTGCATTGTGAAAAGCAGGTGTTATCAATTAGGCTGCGTGGACTTGCGATTTTTTTTTTTTACTACTAATTCAAGGCCACTTGCGTACTAAGCAGTCTTTTAATTCTCTTCGTTACAGAACTAAAGACGGGCCTCGGGGGGACCGATCGCATTTAAAACCAACAGTCTGGCTCAGTATGACTCACCGTGGTAGTCGCCTTGGCTGGGTGGGTTTGACAAAATCACCTTCATGCAACTGTAGGGGGTGTAGTCAGTGCGCTTGCCTTCCTTTCCAAACATGTGGCGGACGCTGTAGGCATATGCTTTATCAAACTGCAGAGCAAGACAAAGAAGAGAGAGAAAGAGAGAGAACGTGAGTTTGAGGGAGAGGACAGTAAAGCGCGTGAGAAGAGGGTAGGAATGGCGAGGAGGTTGTGGGTGAAACGAAGACATTGTCGTACATCAAGTGGGTTGTGGCAGGGCGTTTTCCGCTATGAAATATAGAGCTATTAGCAGGGACCTGCTGTAGCGGTGTCGCCAAACCGCAGACAGCTGTGACTGGATTATGGATAATGTGGCTGCTCTCTTTCTCGCTCCCATCCCCCATCTCTATTTCACTCTCGACACACAAATCTCATGTCTCTGAGGCATCACCATCAAACCAAATTAAAAAATTAACACATGCAAAGGAAACCCGTGTTAAAGAGCTGCTACCTCAAGCAGAAATAAAAATAACACTGCAAAATTTTCACAGAGCATAGGATTTTCATAACAACATTGTTCCAATTTGCAGTTTTAATATTACTATTCAAAAGTTTGGGGTTGGCAAGATTTTTCTGAAAGAAGTCTCTTATGTTCACCAAGGCTGCATTTATTTGATCAAAAATATAGTAAAAACAGTAATACTGTGAAATATTGTGACAATTGTAAAAAAACTGTTTTCTATTTTGATATATTTTAAGGGGGTCATGAACTGCCTCCCCAGAAGATCTACATCACTGACCGTTTAGCCCCGTCCACCGATTCGTGCACAAAGTAGGTAAATGACAAGAGCGGCAAACGCAGGTCTGCACAGAAACCAAACAATTTATTGTTTGGTTCATGCTCTTACATTAAAAATAACATTGTGGGTGTCAGCAATCTCCATTTAGCCTATTTAGCTGTGCAAAATAGTTCACTGTGCTGCTGGATGTTGTAAATTAGTATCTGTATTCAAATTATTTTATATTTATTAAAGTACTAATAATCACACTAATTTGTACCGCAATTGTTTTACCGTTTACTGCACTTTAAGAGGGTCACACATCTGACGTGAAGCGCTGCAGCTAATGAACTGAAGTCTTGCACAGACAAGTCTTTCTTTCCAATTTAAAACCAGAATAGCCTATATATAGAATATATTGAAATAAATTAGGTTAAATATTTCAAGAGGGTTACCAATGGGTATGTTTAGGGTTAGGAGTTGGTTAGGACAATAATTAAGTGTATACAATTAAACAACTACATAATTCCTTAAAAATAATAATATACAGAATTGAATAGCAAGTGCTATAAAATAGTATGAACCACTAATACACACACACACACACACATACAAAAATAAATAAATAAAATAAAATAAAATAAAATAATAATAAAAAACAAAACAAAAAAAACTATAGGGTCCTAGAAATGCGGTCCTGAAACTACAGCCTCCAGTATTGCAGGAATATCCTACTCACATCAACAGCCTTATTGAAAATGCATATTCATTCTCTGCCAGCAGGAGCCGCTTTCAGAACGGTTTCCCCGGTAACGGCGTACAGCACCTGACTTTGAAACTGCAGCACTCATGTTTATTTAATAAAATCATAGCCTTTTGAAGTTTAATCGTCACATTAAGCTGTATCACAATTCTTGTCTGTACCCAAATTTAAGACCTCTTGAAATCGTAATTAAGACTTTCTTGTACAATTTAAGACTTTTTATGACCTTATATTTGATACAAGTAAATTTAAGACTTTTTAAGGACCCGCGGAAACCCTGTTGTCCCTCTTTCACTTTGATGACAGCAGCACTCAAGGTGTATCAATTCCAAGCAGGAACGAAAAAAGAACATCTGATCTGACCATCTGTGCAAAGAGTCACATGATCACTGTCACAAATTTGCTTATTTGATTAGTGACCTAGAAATAGTGCAGAACCTTTAAACTACATCTCCAGGTTTAAATTAGATTTTGAATCCTAGATTTTCAGTGTAGAAATTTTTATTTGCGCAGGACCTGGGTAGGACAAGAAAGAGTAATAAATACATTGACGTTGTCTCATGCGGCTATTATCATACAAATTAAAAGTGACGTGAAATCACCGCTGAGCATTAACGGGTCTTATTTGTGCTTTGCGCAGCCTTTTCTGCTGTGTACATCACCGTCCACCTTGAGAAATATGGCGTATGCTTAGGAAACCATTACACTGTTTGCATTTGATGAGGGTCAATGCATTCAATCTCAGGCCTGAACTCAATACACCAATCATGTACACTCTGGTAACTATCCAAAAGGGTAACCTAGCCTCCTGAGCTGGTTATGTCTCAGCTTAGAGAGGGAGAGAAAGGAGAGCAAAGGAGGGAGACAAAGAGAGAGGAAGTAATAATTACCTGCAGCACTCAGATGCCATTACTGAGGTAATAAAACTTATGAACTTGACAAGGTGACTATCTACAAGGCTGCAATTAAACAGGCCATAAAATCAACTTACTCAATCACAAATTAATGACATGATGGGTCTATAGATTCAAGCAAGCCCTTCAGTTTTCACTATCATATCACTATTCCACAACTCTGCTTGTGATCTATTCTGTCCAATTGAAATTCATTTTTAACCTGTGAATTTTGTCCTGGTTGACTGAGATCCCATCCATGTTTACATTTCAATCTCACTACAGCCTGAGCCTTGCTTGATCTGCTCTGAATGTGAGCTTTAAATCTAATCTGCCTTTATGGAGCAGAAATTCTCCCCATTTTCACTCAAAGTCAAATAGCAAAGGACCTATTCATATCTTTTGTACTTTAAAAAAAATCAATGTGAATTGTAGTTTGAAAACCACTTTACTTAAATAATGTGATGTATTTTTGAGTGAAACAGAATGCCTGATAGGGGAAAAATGTGTAGAGCGTGAACAGATTTGGATAGTAAAAAGTGGTCATTACACTGTCAGAAAAAAAAATTGTACCTTAAAGGGAAAAAATAGCTTGTCACTGAGGCAGTACTCTTAAAAGGGACAACTTTGCACCTTATCTACCCCTAAAAAGTACATATTTGTACCTTACATTAGAAACATACACCCTTAAGGTGAACCTTTTTCTTAGAATGCACATACAGGAATAGGGCTGAATGGAAGTTGCTAAAATAAATAATGCCTGAATAGCTATTTGACTGTCGTTTAACATTATCCAACTGCCCGCATTGCCTAAGCAATGTCAGTGGAAAAGGAATGTCATAAGGAATGTGCATTATGAAAGTAAATGGGGTCAATTCATGCTGACTTTAAATGTTCACACACCGGAACACAGTAAGTACATTTTGTAATGTGGCAAAACAATCATCATATAGAGTCCCCGGGCTCACAGCACTCTGCCGCTGACTCCCACTTACAGTAAACGCTGTCAGGCAGTAACCCGCAGGCAACTCGCTGCTGTTGGCTGCACCATCAGCTCATTAGAATGCAGCTAATTACTGTATTAATGTCAACAGCCTCTCCCTTAATGTATGCAAATGCACATCTGAGCCATTTCATATCCATTCCAAAGTAAACCTGGAGAAAAATCTGTACCAAAATAAACGGTGAGTTAATCAGTAGTCATTTTCTGCAGATTATAAAACAGGCTCCTGGTGTGACCTGTTCCTCGCTGGATTCAGGCTTGTCTCATTCCAGATGTTTTCTGGAAATTGACTGCTAGATTATTACACTTGAAAGCTCTAGTGCTTCATAATGCTGTTCACTGAATGCAAAAGGAAGGACAATTTGTAATGCTTCTGTCGTGCATTTTCTTGCTAATTATCATTTGATTCCTCTGTGAAAATAAGAATCTAATAATTAAAAATATCATAAATATAAAAGGTTGTATCGCACTGTAAATTTAAAACAGTATAGTTACTGACCCTGTACATCAAAAAAAATATTTTTACCGTCTTTGCAATGTAAGTATTGTAACAATGTATTTAAACACTTTTCCAGAGGTTTTAAAAAAAGGTTGATTCAAATTTACATTTTTAAACATCAATTTACAAAATATATAAACAATACTGTATGTAAACATTATATTATTACACAATATTTTGGGAAAAAGTAAATTAAAAAACAAAAAACCTAGCATTGTGTTTGTGCTCTAACGCTATTTTTCATTTCTCTCACAACTCTACATGACTGAGAGATCCAGGATATGGTCATAAAGGCACCGAGTTATTGCAGCCATTTTTCTACAGTCAACCTGCACCTATAAATGAACTGGTCAAACAAAAGGAGTTTAAGCACATTGCGACAAAAGGCTAGTAAAACTCCATTTAAGCTGCGACAGTCCACCCACTGTATTGAAGAGCTCAGGAGAGTGTTGAGTAGGTGATTATATTAGAAAAAAAGACTGTCTGGCAAAGCTGCTAAAACACAGCTCACTGAATTCATATTGTACCCTGTGGGAATACAGATAACATCATAGGAAATCTCTCTCTTTTTGTCAACAAGCATACAGATGTACGTGCCACAGACAGACAAAGGATCTTAGAGTGACCATGGGCAAAGCGGTTCTTTGTGACTGCAGTAAAAGTCCATGTTAAATTGATGCCATTGATGCCAAAGAGTGGCAAGAATGATAAAAGATACTGACTTGCTAATATGAGATAATCTGTCAAAATTTAAAGCGTGTCAGGGGTGGCAACAGTGAAAAGTGTACATAAACCTACTGAAGTCCAAAATCACTGCTCAGGCTGATATAATCAGCATTTCATATCTCTGACAAAAGGCAATGCTTTATATTCTTAAAGAATGGAGTGTGGAAAGGACTGCAAACCACTACAATTTCTTAAGATTGCTCTGTAAAAGAAGGAACAGGAAGACAAAATGGGAGTTCAAAAGATGGATGTCTCGGTAGAGGCATTAAGCGCAAACCCAGATGAAAAGAGAGCTTGGGCACGGCTCTTTGCCTGTCTGTGGGGCCAGCTCTGAATCTCACTGACAACAATGGATGAAGTGCCATAGATATACTGTTGCAACACTTAAGATACACTTGACAATTAAAGAACACAATTGCAATTTTTTGCTGTCCCATACAACTGTTGTTTGTCTGACTGCACAATATTTTATATATATTTTATTACAACCATTTTTTTAAAAAAATAAACATTAAAAAAATACTATAACGGGGAGTTTATTTTAAAGCATATTAATTTTTTTTATATGTACATACGGTATCTCTATATCTACATATCTATAGCTATCTATATACCTGTCCATCTATCACCAATCTATCTATACCGATAGATAGATAGATAGATAGATAGATAGATAGACAGACAGATAGATAGTAGTGTTGGGCGATATGCTCATTTTTCATATCGTCCTATCGTCAGCCTGTGAGATCGACGATACTAGGGTTGGGTACCGAAACCCGGTACCAATATGGCACCGGTACCTATGTAACTGGTATGTACTAGAACCGAATCAGAACGCAGATTTTGGTGCCTCATTTCGGTGCCATGCATGAGCAATCGATTAAAATATTTGTCCTTTGTTTCTCCGAAACGAACGTAAGAAGCATCATCACCGGCACCGCACGTAAAAAATAATTTCCTGACTGAGAAAATGCATGTGAACTCAAGAAAAGCTCTAATACAAGTACAACAAATCTTTGTAGTAACGCGAGTGTGCTGTTTTCACATTCTGACTTAAAAGCACTACTCTGGAAATGAGAGCATCCGAGGAGCGCGTGAATGCAGAAATTACACTTGCTCTGACGGCGGGTTAAAATCACATTACATTCTAACATTGTAACATTGCAATCTAAAAACAAAAATAATGCTTTTAAAGCAGAAGTTAAATGTACTAAACTAAAAATGAAAATAATAAAAAAGCACAGACTGAGTAAAAAGGCTATTTTGACATCCCCATTACACATTACAGTTAGTGCTATCATACAAATACACTTACTTGTAGGTTTAAAATTCTACACGTCACATTTATTGTCCAACTGAAAATATTTCAGCAAAATGTATATTTTAGTCAGAGTTATTGCGCTCCTTCATTGCGCTCTGTCTGTTTGGCGCGCATGCGCGTGGCGGCGCTCATTCTAAATGGCGTCTGTGAAGTTTAGCGGAGAATCGCAACGCAAAAGCTCACGCACTTCTGACAGCAAAATAGAAATATTTCCATGGCTTTCTAACATTTACAGACGGAGAATATACCTGTGAAATGTAAGTTATGCATTACGGAAAACAGCAAACACATTAAACAGCGCGAAAAGCATCTCTGTCAGCGGCACACGCAGCTTTTCTGTCACAGCATCTGACAGGGAGAGCGCGACCCGCTTTAAACTGAAACTATAAACTATAGGCTACTATATCTTACGAGTTTTTTTTAAAGCCCTTCATATAAAGCTTGTCACATGTTTAGAACAAATTGTGTTATGCACTTTCTCAGCAGCAGTTCAGTCTGTGTCCTCCCTAGATATTTTATCAGATGCGCTCGTATCAAACTACTGAATATCAATATTAACGGTATTGCTTCATACCGTATTGCTTATAAAGAATATATCGATATCGTATAAACTCCGCCCAGCCCTAGCTTTAATTAAAATGCCTAAAGCTAAAGTTCTCTTATTCATGTTTTTAAACCTGTTGTCCAACAAGAGAGAACATTATAACCTTTTTAGTCCACAACACCAGTTGAATGCTTCCTTTTGTGATCTGATGTAGCTTCTTGTCACAGAATGAGGCAGAAAATATGTTCCATAGGCTACTAATTCATTGATTAGCAATGGATTATAAATATGCTTTATGAAAATACCAGAGATGGCTTTAATAACACAGAAAAACTATATATTGTCATAGTTGAGTGTTTAATGTATTTGTTTTATCATTCAAAACGTTTATATCTTCTGTTTACTCAGTTACAGAGATAGCAACGCCTTTGTCCATATTGGGGATTTCCTGGAGCTTCATGAGTTCCATATACAATATGTGTGTGTATATATATATATATATATATATATATAACAAGTATCGGTTCAGGCACCGTTTAGGCACTGGCACCATTTTAAAAGTATCGATTTGGCACCGGTATCGAAAAAAACCCAAACGATACCCAACCCTAGACGATACACGATATTATCGTGCTGAATTATTTAATTATTTGCTTACTTAGTTTCATTGGAAAGTGAACCAACTCCAGCATAAGGCTAAAAGCAGCCTAATGCTTTTTATATGACTGAATTTGTTTAACATGATAACAAATTAACAGAAACATCGTAAGTTACTAATTATAATGCTTACGTTTCCTCAGTTATTCAAAAAGCAGCAAACAGTTACAGAAAACGAGCAAAGAACATTACATTACCAAAGAACATCATCACAAGCTCAGTCTAGCCTGAGTTTATGCACTTTAAAAACACTCCCGTTAAAATCACACTGAATGATGAATAAATCTCATATAGCCTACTTACATCGCGCGCACATCTGCACATTGTTTATGAAGAGAGAATTCGCGACTCAGAACTCAGTCAGCGAGCGCTGAACAACGGAACTCCGCTATTTCAATGATGACTCATCTGAATGTCTCTGATTGGCCTCTGCATTCATAAGCTCAACATAATCGTGTGTGATTGGTTATAACACGCAATACTGTAAAAACGCGGAAAAAGAAATATAATGCAACAAATAAGCCCTAATATTAATTAGATAGTATTACTAGCCTAATAAAAATAATAATAATAATAATCATAAAAATAATCGTCTTGCTATCATCAAAGGCATCAGCCACAAACGATATGTCTGACTATCGTCGATACACGATACTATCGTCTATCGGCACAACCCTAATAGATAGATACATGTCTGAAACTGTATTACAATTTAAAGGTGCCATAGAATGCATTGATACAATATTTTAAATTGTTCTCTGATATCTACATAGAAGGTATGTGGCTTAGGTAAGTGCAAAAATTCTCCAGAAACAGTTTTAAATATGCATTTACAACCCTAGGATTTCTCCCCAGAATGAAACGGTCTGTTATTGGCTTATCTGGAGGGGTCATGAATATTAATGTTGAGCTCTGCTCTGATTGGCTGTTTCACAGTGCGACTCTGCTCTGATTGGCTGTTTCACAGTGCAGCTCATTTCAGTAGCTCGCAGGGAGGAAACACAGGGAAAATATATATTTCAATACTTTCTCGCGCAGTTATATCGTTGGGTAATTTTACTGTAAATAAAATGTGGGCATCAGGGAGCAGCTATTAATATGCTGGGCACTGAAACTGTTTTCAAATGCACGATCACATTTTACTTTCACTTTCGAGATTCACGATCGCACGAAGTCTGTTTATACTAATGGAGCGGCAGTACTTACCACACATTTTACAAGATCAGATGCTTGTCAGTGGTGCTCAGGATCTGCAAATCATTCGTCATTATCCTCAGTCATCTCTCCTTACTCTGTTTATGTGGTAAGTGAAATCTTATGTACTGTAACAGGCTACAGCTAGCAACGAGCTAATGTCCCTTTAGTGGCTCATGTTATTTTATTAGAACGCGTTATTTGCTTACCGTGCCTTTCTGAATACAGACACCATCCCATCCCTGCACTTCACATCCCCTGCACAGCCTGGAACATAACTTTTATTTCCATGATCTGCCATTTTCGCTGTTGTCCTCGCTTGTTTCTTCACAATACCTGCAGAACTTCTGATGGTTCGGCTGGCGGCTGGCCTAGAACATGGGCGGGTATATGCAAATGTTCGGGGTGTAACTATTAGTGATCCCGACTGTTACGTAACAGTCGGTGTTATGTTCTGATTCGCCTGTTTTTCAGTGGTCTTTTTTATTTATGAGATTTACATAAGGAGGAAACAATGGTGTTTTAGGCTCATGGTATGTTATTTCCATGAACAGAACTGTTATTATTCAACTATGCCAAGGAAAATACAGTTTTCCATTCTATGGCACCTTTAAAGTCCATGTAAACGCAATTCAGAGAATTGTTTCTAAACACATTAATAAATGTTAGAAATATATTGCTGAAAACATGTTACATAGACTGTGAACTATGTAGTACTGAATTGTGGAGTTAGACTATTAAACAGTTTTTCACCATTTATGCTGTTCAAGATTTTTTGGGCGGGCCTGAAATCATGTCTCAATGACGCACTGGAGCCTGTGTTGTGACAAACTAAGAACACATATTTAATATTGCTTTATTATTTTAAAATGATTTAATATTTTACTTTTTTTTTTTTACTCCAGCCATTACTCCAGTCTTCAGTGTCACATTATAATTCAAAAATCATTCTAATGTGTCGATTTGGTGCTCATAACACATTTCTTACTATTAATGTTGAAAAAAGTTGTGCTTCTTAATATTTGTGGAGAAAGTGTGACATGTATATACACACACATCTCAGGGACGGATTAGAATAACATCCTAACCAATAACTATCCTCCACTGTCTATATGCATAATGTTTCTTCACAGTTCCTATCCTGCATGTTCCTCTGTTATTCACTTGCTTTTTCACGATGTCAATTAGCACCGTTAAGCTTTTGTGGCGCATGCAGACTCGGCTGAGTAAACAGCGTGAACAGTTAGGGGCCTGAGTGATTGAGATGGTCTGGTTTTCTCCATATAGTGTGCAGGAGGAGCTGCTGGTCTCTTGGGACCCCGACGCTCTAATTAAACAGGCAGCTGCTGTGGGGAGCGTGGGGGACGTTTTAGACAGCCAGACCGGTAAACAACACAGCCACTTTTGCCACCATCACAGTTCCTTGTAGAACAGTTACCTTTTTGACACTAGGAAGGGGAATCAAATTTTTTCCATAAATTATACTCCTCACTCTCCCTGAGGGAAGCATTAAGAGACGGAGATGAGGAAAAGACTATGAGAATATAAAAAGATACAGAGACAGGTTTGAGGAAGATTCACATTATTCCTTGACAAAACACCTCGATGCCAAGCGCAATTGGAGACAAAATGATACTTCTGGCCAGAGGATTTCTTATGTTTTATGATTACAATAAACAGGTTTAACTCGAAAACACCACAATCTAATGTTTAGAGGGTAGAAAATACCCTCAAGCGTCAAAGCCAAAGAATCTGTGGCTTTGGTATCGTTCCCGTGTGCTGCAAATCCACAAGCTGTACTTTCTGGTGCTTGAGGCCATTGGTGTAGAATAATAAAAAGGCATCATGGTTCAGTTAAATAGAAATAGTGAGGTGTGAGATGCCCCGCTCCCCGCATCCATCCTTCAAGCCCCCCTCAGCATGGGTGAATAAGCCAAACAGTGATTCATGCGCCTTAAAGGTTACTGGCAAAATGCTCAAATGTATTGTAATTACCTTTGTCTTTTCGTGGAATATTTTGCATGCTAATGTTCTTTTGAAGAAGATTATTCACCCCATGCGAATGTTAAATGATTCAGCGCTGTGTAAAGTCTAAAAGTGGCTACAACGTACTTTAGAAAGAATCGAGATGACCTGCTATGTAATTATTTTAAATGCTACGCATCCTTAAAGCAACTCATGACTGGATTATTCATAGCAAAAACTTTTTATTGATTAAAGTCTAATCAGAAGACAGAAGATCTCTGGAGACAAACAAAAGCTTTAGAAGTTCTTCCTTACTATTTGAAGTCTGTTGAATAAAATACAAATACAAATCAACTTGATACTTGCTAATTAGTGAGGGGAATGAATATTTCAATTAGGTTACTTAGTTTAATAAATCCATATAATGAGGACCAGTTCTTTAATCATACTTAACAGGGAAGCATTAAAACAAAAACGACACCCTTAACAATTTATCCTAACCAGGATCAATGCGATAAAGCTGAGATAAACGCTTTTTTTCCACGTAAACCTGAGTTTCTGTACTAACCAGCCACAGCAGGACATTTTGTCAAGTTTAGCTTTCACTTCTGTGGCATCACACAGGACAGACCCACCCACTGTGAAATCACAAATGACAACTGGACCCAAAAATACATCTAGAGACCAGAATAAATCACAGGAATTTGGGGCAGCGAACAACCGCCTAGCGACTACCGAGAACACCTGAGAAACCATAGAAAAACACTAATAAACACTTACAATATCCTAGAAACCGCATAGCAATGCCCTGCTAACCATCCACAACTCTTACAATTTTGCAAAAGCCTGAGTTTTTAAACTGTATAGGCCTGTTTACACAGAGACGAATGTTCAGTGCGATAAACATTTTAAATTTGAATCAACAGCTGTTAATGCAACTGTTCTGATGGAGACAAATATTCCACTGCCGTTAATGCACCAGGTTCTAACATATTTTCCATCGCACTGCGAGTACAGCTGGCCAACCAATACGATTCACACTAAAACTATGATTATTTTTTCCAAATAACTGTGAATAGCAGAGGAAAATCCAGATGTAGCTCTCTGAACTCTTGTATTCGGTGTTGTATGATAAAATTTGATTGTCTCTCTGTAAATACTCTGTGACTTTCCCTTCTTGTGTTAGAGTGCCAGAAACTGAAAGGGATAGTTCATCCAAAAATGAAAATTCTGTCATTAATTACTCACCCTCATGTCGTTCCAAACCCACAAGACCTTTGTTCATCTTCGGAACACAAATTAAGATATTTTTGATGAAATCCGAGAGCTTTCTGACCCTGTATAGACAAAAAACACAACTGACATGTTCAAGGCCCAGAAAGGTAGTAAGGACATCATTAAAATAGTTCATGTGACATCAGTGGTTCAACTGTAATGATTTAAAGCTACGAAAATACTTTTGTGCGAAAAGAAAAGAAAAATAGTGAGACTCTGCAACAATTTCTTTTCTTCCTAGTCAGAATTTATTGCACGTTCATGACAGTACCACAACGCATGCATGTGCATTCCTCTCTTTGCAAACAAGCCACAGCGCATCTGGGTTCTACATCAGAACACCAGCTCCTATGTCAGCAGCACCACACACATGCGTCGTGGTACTGTCATGAACGCGCATCAAAGACTGACACGGAATAGAAGAATTTGTTCAATAAAGTCGTTATTTTTTGTTTTCTTTGTGCATAAAAAAGTATTCTTGTAGCTTCATTTAATTATGATTGAACCACTGATGTCACATGGACTATTTTAACAATGTCCTTACTACCCTTCTGGACCTTGAACGTGGTAGTTTTGTTGCCGTCTATGGAGGGTCAGAAAGCTCTCGAATTTCATTCAAAATATCTTAATATGTGTTCCGAAGATGAACGTTTTACGGGTTTGGAACGACATGAGAATGAGTAATTAATGACAGAATTTTCATTTTTGGGTGAACTATTCCTTGAAAGCCGCCAAGTGCTTTGTATACCAGGGTATTATGCTTTTCTGTAAGTGCCACCTACTGTCAGAGAGTGAATTTCTTTTAGCCCATCCGCAGGTTTCTTTTAATATGTATTAATATTGACATAAATCAGCACAATTTTTTTGCTGAAAACCTGTTGCTGTGAAGAGGCCTTAAATATGAAAAATCTAGTTTATATACTCAGACATTATAAGTCAGTAAAGCCACATTAATGCAGCCATACTCTCCCTTATGGATGAACAGTAGAATCTCTCGTGCTCAAGAAATGTCCCTCGGCAGTGGAGAGCAGAGCGGTATGCGAGAGTCTAATGAGCATCACCCCGGCGCACCTCATATTGTGCCTACTCAATCAAAATGAGTGTTAACAGCAACCATTTAGCCAGAGAGGAGCATGGAAGGCCATAGCCGCCTGCCCTCAGCCATTCCTGGCCCTCTGCATGAATGAGACACCAAACAAAGTCCATGCCACTGATATGTAGCAGGTGCCATCAGGGTCCCGCGCTTCATGCAGCAATCAGACGGATCAGCCTCGAGGTAAACAGTAATTTATTCATCCAAAAATCAATGACTCGTGACAATATTTTGCATGTAAACCATTTTGGTAGTGCATACTGAATGCTGTCAGGTGAACTCGCAGTTGCTCGTACTATTATTATCATCATCATTATTTATTATGATTATTGTTGTTGCTTTACTGTCAACTAAAGAGCAGTGCAACTTACTGCAGATTAATAAACCCTGGACCAAACAAAAAAAAACTAAACAAAAATCAGGCCAAAAAAAAAAAAAAAAAAAAAGTAGTGGATTTTATCAAAACAGCAGAGTGCTTTTTTACTCATCAGGGTGCATAAAAGATGAACTGCATGTATAATGCACAGCTACCGCTAACAAGAAGCATATCTGAACAATAGGTGCTAAATGGCAGCATCGAATCATGTATGCCAAAGCAGAAAGGAACAGAAAGCTGTGAAAGGCAAAACAACATTGAACCATTTCCTTCATAAAGAAACGCATAGATTATTCCTGAGGATATTATCTGCGACCACCCACACCCACTACCAAATCAAAACAAGCGGTCCAGACTGAGATGTTGCTGCAGTTGTTTATCTGACAGTGAAACTGGAATGCTAATGGGGGCTTTGTGCCGTCTGATATCCTTGACACCTCGCATACATCACTCACAGAGCTGCGACCTGCATCCCACCAACTCCACCATCCGCTGGTTTGTAAGGAAGGCTGTGTTCGCTGTGAGTGGGTGGACTGAGTTCCACCTGAGAGGGCAGACTGAGGGGGACGCAGCCACCCTGGAAATGGGGCACTTTTGCGAGTGGCGGTGCGTGACCACCAGAGAATGTGTTTGTCTGGTTGTGTTCATTTTTATTTTTTTATTTTTTTCACCTCCTGACTTCTTCCAGAGGAATGGTTGGCGGCTAAGAGAAGGAATATTTGTAAATGGACACCCTCTGACTGCTTTTGAGTCTGTGAAAGTGGCTTAGCAGTAGTCAAAGCAAAAGCACCTCTTTGAACTCGAGCATGTTCGATGCTGGCAGTGCAGCACGGCAAATGTTTGGTGCTTAAGAGAGCTGCTTCAACTTTTAGCAAACTGTGAAAGGTTTTTACTAATACAAGGACTATTTCCAAAAATTTGCACCATTACGGTAATAGCAATTACAGTAATAATAAAACTCTATACCAATGTCTAAATAAGAAATAAAACATTTGCTAAAGATTACATTGAACGGTGTTATTAAACACTTTTTAAGTGAGTGTTATATGACATCAAAGGTATTCTAAATGTAGAAACAGGAGAAATGTGCAACTAAAATATCTAATATCAACACATATATATATATATATATATATATATATATATATATATATATATATACACACACACACATACATATACACATACATACACATATGCATACATAAATATACATATACATATATATACATACATAAATAAATAAATAAATAAATAAATAAATAAATAAATATATGTGTGTGTGGGTGTGTGACCCTGGACCACAAAACCAGTCTTACGTTGCACGGGTATATTTGTAGCAATAGTTAAAAAAAAATGATCGATTTTTCTTTTATGCCAAAAATCATTAGGATGTTAAGTAAAGATCATGTTCCATGAAGATATTTTGTAAATTTCCTACCGTAAATATATCAAAACGTAATTTTTGATTAGTAATATGCATTGCTGCGGATTTCATTTAAACAACTTTAAAGGTGATTTCTCAGTATTTTGATTTTTTTGCACCCTCAGATTCCAGATTTTCAAATAGTTGTATCTCAGATAGGGATATGCCGGTATCAAATTTTCATGTTGCGATTAATTGATAATGCTTTTATCACGGTATATGGTATTATCACGATATTGAAATTTAGTTGCAAAAAAGTGTTGTCATAATACAGTATAACAGGTTTAATAACTTGTTTTCTTATAATAATAACTGAACATTTAAATAGAATAAAGCAATACACAAAAATGTTTAAAGTTATATACAGAATTATAAAGACCAATAGGTATCACTTTACAATAAGATCTCATTAGTTAACCTTAGTTAATGCATTAACATTAACAATGAGCTATAGCTACATTTGCTACAGAAGTTATTAATCTTTGTTAAAAAAATACAACTCTTAGTTCATGTTAGCTTGGGTTCTTCAAATAACACCGTTGCAACTTTTGATTTTAACACGTGTTAATAAATATTGGAATTACCTGAGTTTAATTAATGTTTAGAAGAATTTTTCATCGGGAGTTTGTTAACTAATGAATTAACTAATGTTAACTAATGAAGCCCTAATGTAAAGTGTGACCGAACAATAGAGAATCAAAACATTTTCAAACAATATCTAGGGCATGTTGTAGTCCAGATTAAAATGTAAAATATTTTTTAAATAAATAGCCTATTAAGTCTAAATATTTAAGTACTGGGTGCTGTGATGAACACCATAGCGAATACACAAATCTGAATGGCTGTTTAAATAATTTAAATATGTTTCAGAAACAGAATGTAGCGCAGGGGTTTCCGGTGTAATGGCTGCATTTTTGCTGTTCAGCGCCATCTGCTGTCAGAGAGTGAATGTGTGCTTTCATCCAGAGCGTCTCTCACGCGTTCCGCCATGGCTTCTCATCCGTGCTCGTTTACATTAGAGTGCACACGCCTCTTTTTGACACAGTTTACAGCGGTGTTGTGCATTGTGACCAGTTGAATGGGAAAAGTACTCTTAAAATGCATTCAAAATTCTGAATAATTTTTAATAAATAATTATTCTCTGTATTTTGAAGTGCCCACAATAACAACATCGTCCATATTCATTATCGTGATATATGGCATTACTGAATACCAGTGTTGTGCCCATTTCCGACCCCCTGCCAAATTATTACCACTCTCCTTGAAATCGCTATATGATTGCCTAATCCTAACCCCACCCCTAATCCTAACCCCTCCCCCACACCTAACCCTAAACCTACCAATACTAGGGGGGTAATAATCTGGCAGGGGTCAGAACTGGGCACAACACCGGCACGCCTAATCTCAGCCAACTATTGTCCTATCCTAACAAACCATACATCAATGGAAAGCTTATTTATTCAGCTTTCAGATGATGTATAAATCTCAATTTCAAAAAATTGACCCTTATGACTAGTTTTGTGGTCCAGGGTCACATATGTATTCAAATTACTTCTATTCATCCATTTTTCAAACCACTTCTCCTATGTAGGAACACGGGGATGCTGGATCCTTCCCACCAACTCAGGCCACAGGCAGGGAAATACCCTGGATGGATGGCTGGTCCATCACAGGGTTAAACTATTTGGCATGACCATCCAAAAAATTTACTCATTCATTTCCATGCTCACTATATCTGTACTTGAATTTAGCTTCAGGGAACATGTTAAGAGCAAGGACAAAAACAAAGAATAGGGCACACAGGATATGAATATTAGATTTTCCGCTCGACTGTACACAGAAGTTTCAGATGGACTTGCGGCGCAGCATTTCTAATAGAACTAAATTGGCTTGGATTTTGATTTTCTGAAGGCCGGCCACTGCTAACCATTCTTGTCCTGCGAGTCCTATTTTAAGCTACTGCTGTGGAGGCAAGTGTGGAAATGAAGCAGCAAGAACTGGGATAGCACTTGAATACACAGCTCCAGGGCATTATACCAGAAGAAAATGTAATTGCTTTGCACAGGGGCACTGGTCTTTACATGTAGGGTGGCATGTGTCCCCTGACTTTATCTACATACTTGAATGGGAATAAAAAAAAGGGTGTGTAAAGGGCTGTAAAAAAAAGCTTGTCTAATGAATTTACACAGCATATATGCAAGAGTGGGTCCAGAATTAAAAACCACAATAATTTTCTTCATAGGGGAGTTGCTTTTTAAGGATGACTTAAAGATAAATCTGTTGTGATCTCTGAGGTTGTTAATCAATGGCATATGCTTTTGTTGAAGCCATCAGTCTACATTATTTCAACTTACTTTTTAAATAATCATGTTTAATTTATGTTTATTCCTGGTGAAAAACTACAATTACCCATGATTATATTAAAAAAAATCTCCAACAATCAGAGAACTCCTACAAGGAGTTTGTGCCAAAACAGTTCTGCAATGTGCTGGAAACCCTATGGGAAAATACATCCAGAACAAAGGCTGCTGAAAAAGTAGACTGGCACTTTTGTTAAGATCAAACTTATTCCAGTTATTTTCTAATAACTTAAAAAATATATATATATTCTCTAAATGCCAAAAGTCAACATCATTTGTTGAACATAATCTTACCATTTAAGAATGTCAGTCTAGCCTATTAAAGCCCAGCTATTTGTGGTTATTTTCCACTTTGCTTCGCAGAGGTGCTTGGTAATACATTTCCCATTTCCCCATCTTGTCTGTCCTTTTGATCTTCTTTCATTGCTTTTTCGAAGTAAACTGACATCTTATTTCCTCCAAAACACAAAAAGCACCCTTCTGTAGGAAATGACCCAAATTTTCCACTTGTTTTGCTTTACAGTGATGTCAGAGAATATTGGCACCATTCATCGGTGCACACGTGAATGCAGAAATCCACAGATCCTTTTTGCAGCTTAATCATTTGTTTACTTCAGATGCTGATATTCACCTCAATTGCAGACCAATCAAAAACTCCCATGTTATTGTTAGTACCGTATTGTTATTTCTAGTACAGCTATCACAGGCTGTGCTGTCCTTCACTCACGGTGTATTTACTCATGAATAATGCATTCATCAGAACATGACAAAAACCATTTCAGGGTATTTGTTTGCATTCACTGTGGTGGTACAATTGAATCATGCTGCCTCAATCCAAAAATTAAAAGAATATTAACGGATAATAATATAGATGATTTATAGTGTGATTTGAATAAATTACATTATAACAAAATGCTATCCTGTACCAGTCATGAATACTTCACATCTTTCCAAAGCATCCAAACAGGCAGAGCTTCAGAGTTTCAGGAGCTTTCCCTTGAAGTTCTGCCACTGACACAGAAAATATGCCAGCGCTTTGCAACACTCCGTCATTTTAAATTTCTTGGACAGTCATACACTTGTGCACAAAAGTAGATCAATTGCGTATTCGATATCTGAGCTGCTGACACAAATACAGTCTAATAAATCCTGCAATGGTTTAGGGAGGGAAAAAAAAAAATGAAGGAAGCGTTTAGGCACAAATTCTGGATGGTTAGCATAACATCAGCTCAGTAAGAGGAAAAGATATTCCTTATTCACAGATGAGAATAAATGAGAGTCAATATGCAAAATAAAGCACCAAAATATTAAATGTTCACAATAAATGATAAATCAGAGTTAAATCATCTGCAGAGTTTGTAAAATCAAACGTAAAACTTTTTTTTAACCTTTTTTTAAGAACTGCAAAAATAAAATTAATACCATATATCCATGCAGAACAAGGACCTGCGGAGACCCTGCAAATGACTGACTGATAACTAAGAAGATAAATTAGTTAATTTAGTGTTGGTCAGTTCACCAATATGCAAAGTCCATATTCTACACTTTTAATCAACACCTACTTTGTATCAAGTTAGCGGTTTAACAATTAGTTATTGGTCACAGTAAACAGTTTTTTACTGGTTGTTATCAGCCCAAAAAATTCATGCTGGTGCAAAAAACTGCCAATAAATAAGCAGCTACAATCCCAAAAGAAACAGGAAAACATAAAACTGGGAGTTCCAGAACAGCTGGAGCAGCCAGAGAGAAATTCAGCATGTAATAAGAGATTTCTGAGCTGGTACTGAGCTCTCGTGAGACTGACGATTACTTCAAAAGCGTGCCCGTCAGGACGACCATTCTCAGGTAAGGATGTGAAATTCATTTGTTTCTCCTTGATTGAGCATCAGCTGGGAATAAGCATTCATTTGCGGAGTGCAGGGAGGGAGGGAAACATAGGTCTAAGATTGGGAATGTAATTTTCTTGTTTAATGTACCATGCGCAAAAAATAAGATCTTACGTGTTCCTCTAGAATTGTAATTAAGGACACGACGGAAGGACGGCAAATTATCTCCAGCATCAAAATAAGAGAGCTGAATAACTTGGCTTTCTAATATCTTCTCTCTTTCATTTGGGTGACCCTCTTAAGAGTTATTGAGTAATGAAGAAAGAGAATGACATCAGCAAAAAAGTAGAACATCAAAGAATTGCTACAAACACAAAAATATACTAATATCTGGGGACAAAAACCTGTGGAAAACCAGGACAATGTGAAGGAGTACAAGCTGAAGTTGAAGAGTTACCTTGTCTGCATCGACTTTCCCTTTGACAAACTCTGACCTCCAGAACTGCAGGGCCTGTTCCAGAGTAAGACCAATGCCCTTGAGGAAGAGGCCGTACTGCATGCGCCCACCGTGCCGCAGGTGGTGGTTCTCTCTCAGCGCCTTGTGGAGATGCCTCATGCACAGAGGAAAGGACTTGCCCGAGAGCTGGTGGAAGCGAAGAAAAGAGAAGAGTGTTTATTGAAAATGGCTTGATTCATAAATTAGCCAATTCTGAGGTGCAGATAGCTATCAGTTCCTTAAAAGATGACAAACACAGAGACCAAAGGTCCGCTGTAAACAACTGTGACACAATCACAGCCAATCAAGAAATATTTGATTTTAAATGTACAATTATGTGTGATCAGGACCAAAAAAATAAAAAAATAAAAAATATCACATTTACATGGAATAGCTTTATCGCACCTGGTTAAAATGCGGTGAAATACTGAGAATTTAAAACAGAGGCATTGAGTTAAAAAAAGCCTTTGTTTAATGCAAAGGCTTTAATTACAAGAGATTTCGGTGCATCCAGTAATGTTCAAATAAAAGCAAAAAGTGAAGGACAAAATTTGCATGTGCTGATGAGCCACTTAATTGGAACAGCAACCGGCCCTGAGATGGCACACACACACAGAAAGAAAGCAGATCTTTCCACAGACAGCTTTCTTCCCGGGAAACATCTGTGCACATCCACTCCAACCACCAAAGTAGGACATGCTCAATGTCCTAGTAACTTGAGAATTCAGGAAAAGAAAAATTTAAAAATGCGCACAAGTCTCAAGTGCCAAATATAAAGCAAGTAGTAAAGTACAGGCTCCTGAGACTCAATAATTTGTAAAAAAATTCCCAATAAATCCTATGTAAAATAAATTATTTATTTTTTTAAATAAATAACTTTATAATAAATATTGCTTTGCATATATATAGCATTTTAGAGAATTAATGCAACTCCATCAATACCTAGTTGTTACTTACCGCATCAATCTGCTCAAGAGAAATTTTCCCAATGTTCTTCTGAATGCTGTAGTCCTGACCCACATAGGCATGGCTACAACAAAAGAACAAGGGAACAAATGATGAGAGCCAATCACAGTGAAGAGAAATCACAAGGTCAGTGTAGAACACTGACTAACAGGCATGTTATTCAAATACATTCCTGTTTTCTGGTGGAGGAATAAAACACTGCATGTGGGGCGCATACTTCGAAACAATACGGATTCTGCAAGATGCAGACCTGATAGCTTCTTAGCAATGCCACATTTTTAAAAAAAAAAATATTTAAGTTGGAAGCAATTTTAGACACTGAAGTAGGTTTTTTTTAGGCAAGCTAAAGTTTTAGCCCACTAAAGCAAATTTTATAGAATTTGTTGCACATTTTCCTCGAAGATGATTATGCCCTGATTTCACATTCATAATACTGAGTTGCAGAAAAAGTCCAAAAGACCACTGTATTCATAACACATTTATCCCCTATTTTAGACCAAATGTAGGAACAAGACACAAATAATTATTGGCAGCGGCTATTTGCACTATTTACACTATGTTAAAATAGCAAGATTTTCTGCTATTTATACTACTTATTGCAAATAGTGGCAATTATCTGCACATCAGTGATGTAGTACATTATAAAACAGTATGCAATAATAACGTATGGAGTGTAAATTATAGTTTTAATTCAAATTATTAAATGGATGCCACCTTACTGGGCCAATAAAGCCCTCACTACACCTACCCTAACTCTACCCGATATTTTATTTTCAACTTTTTGATTATTTCCTTCATTTTTATTGAAAATAAATGCCTTTCTGATGCGATATGAGATTTGAAAAGGGAGAAAAAAGTTTGGCAAAAGGCAGATTCGAACTCGGGTCGATCACGTCAAAAAGCATGCGCTTTACCATCTACGCCACTGAAACTGGTGTTAAACGAGCGCCTTTTTTCAGTGTTGACTATCCCAATCACATGTTGGTGGGCGGAGTTAGTGTAAATAGCCTTTGCCAACAAGGCAGGCTATTTGCACTTAGCGTAAATAGACACTCCGATAATTATTTAGAATGATTTTGGCTGGAAAAAAAAAAAAAACTATAAGAAGAAATGAAATGGCCTAAAGCACAGACTGTGCAAGAATAAAGAATGTTGCAAAAGATATTTTTGCAAAAGGAGAAAGATTTTTATTTTTTTTAAACTGGAACACATGTACTATCGCTCAAACTTATTTTTGAAAGACATGTATACTTTTATTCAGCAAGACTGCATTAAATTGATCAAAAGTGACACAAAAGACTTTTAATGTTACAAAATGTGTATTTATATTTCGAATAAATTCTGTTCTTTTGAACTTTCTATTCTTCAAAAAAATGTAAGTAACAATAAGACAGAATAAGTAATAATAAGAAATGTTTCTTGAACCATGTGACACTGGAAGACTGGAGTGATGGCTGCTGAAATGGCTTTGCTATCACAGGAATAAATAAATATAATTTTAACATATTAAAACAGAACAGTTATTTTATATTGTAATAGTTCTCTACAATACTACTGTTTTTATTATATTCACTCTGTTTTTGAACGTTAGTATTTATTTTGACAATGTTATGTCACAAAGCCACAGATTGTTCTACTGAATCCACTGACATCCACTAACAGAAGTGGTGAGATCATGATGACGGCAAATACTACACGACAACTGAGATGCAACATTTTCATGAGAAGGTCATACAAAAATGGGACCGGTGCAAAGAAGCAGATTCCTTTTGGTCTGGTCCCACCAAACAGTGCCACATCCACTGAGGCCGTGTGATGGTATGAATAATTAAGCATTTCCAGGCCCTGTTCTCCCATTCCTCTACACTCCCTCAATGTTCAGCTCCACGCCGGCCCTTCACACCCTCTTATCTGGCTTGCCCAGTGCTGACAAAAAGTAAAAGAGTCTACTAGCCAATCCTCCGCAGCCACAACTGTCGCCTCTGAAGACACATCCAATTAAAATGCTCTCATTCAGAGTCCATCGAAAAGCAAATGAATTGACTGCTGGGAATGCTGCCATTGTTCCCCTTCACTGCGAGCAAGTGGAGGGACACGGTCGTCCGTGCATGCGGCGTGGCCAATGACTGAGAGGCCCAGCTTTAATCTACACTGGTATCCCCGCTGGGCTGCAGCCAAAATGCAAGACCAGGTTCACACGTGGAGGACCCTTGGCGCATCATAATGGGACTGTGCCCAGAGCATTAATGAAAGAGACTGAATGAAAGCGAGTGCGAGAGATAAAGGAAAGCAGTCGGAGTCACTTTGGGTACCAGCTAGCCTTGAGTGGACCATTTGATCTGTCCTCAGTGGGCCAAGAAAATTGCAAAACAACAACTAAGGATTATTGTGTGAATGTTTTTCTACTTTTTTTTTTTAAGAAAGAAAAAAAGAAAAGTTCCATGTGGATTTGTCTGAATAAAATAGCTGGCTTTCATAAAGCTGCTGTAATAATCACAACGCAATAATAAAGATTATACTACGGGGGCCGTTGAATGCTTGAATCTGATTGGCTGACGAACGTTCTAAGGTGTGCAATTATTTTCAGGGAAACGCACGGCAAACGTAGTTCCAGGCAGCTCTTGACCGCATTACAGTTCCGTATCACTTCGCCAAACGATTTCAGTTATTTCAAAAGGCCTTACAACAGCAAAATAAACAAAACCCACAACGACACTGGCCAAATACATAAATATAGTAAGCAATGGGATAAAAACGACAGATCATTTCCATGTTTTGCCACAAAATTACGTTTTATTATGTATGTAAAGCACATACTCTATTTCTCCTGCTCTCTCTCCCTTACAGACACACACAGTTTACACATATGAAAACATACGCGCTAATGATGTTAGCGCTACTCTGACGACTGTCAGTAAATAGTTTAGCAACTTAAAAGTACATGACATTTCTCACAAGCGAAGCGAGGTAACAACAGCACTGTTCGTGAAGAAAATGAACTTAAAGTTTCACTAGAAGGGACTCTGCTGCCGAACACTTTTGAGAGACAGACTCAGCGAGGCAGGCTAATTCACACACGCTCAATCTCTCTCTTTCTCTCTGTCGCTCTCTCTCATAACTTAGTTATTAGCTGCATTTGTCTGTTATCAACGGCTCAAGCCTTAGTTACTAGGTCTAAAATGACGTTTTGGAATCAGCAACGGAGGCGATGGATGAGATGCGGAAGAAATAATCCTGCTCACAATGGCGATTTAAGTACAAAAATCGGACGAATCACTTGAAATGTGTCATCTGATCGATGTCTTGAAGTGTGGTAACCGTAGCATAAGCGGAATAATTGACTTCGGACCGTTGAATTATTAGAAAAATAATGCACACCCGAGGTGTATCTCCGCTTCGCGTCGTGGCCACATCACCACCTCGGGTGTGCATTATTTTTCTAAAAATTCAACGGCCCGTCGTCAATTATTCCTTACATATAGTTTTACGCCACAAGACATTAACATTTTCCAATGGCATCAATTACCTGAGGTGGCTCAAAAGAGGTTGGAGTCGTTCATCAGACTGTACCGCTGGCAGGGATCGTGCAGTCATCTAGAAAGGAAAAAATAAATTAAACATATGTTAAGGGTCAAAGGTTAAAGTCATTTTTACAGCGGTGCAGTAAAGAAATTCAAAAGGTCAATAAGTAGAGCATGAACTGTGAATTTATCCGAACAGCCTAATGAGTAATTTTCCTGGGGTAATAAAAGGTACCCAACGAGCAGCAAGTCTTTTAGATGGCCAAAAGATACATATAAACGTATAAAAATTACTTACAAACCAAATGATAAACACAAAAGGAAAAAAGTGTTTAGTAGTTGAAATTGTGTCAAAACACATCTCAGGTTTTTTCAGTAAATAATGTTTTTAAATATCTTCAGCACAAGATCATAAATCAACGGCTGTGCTAAAGTGGCAGGATATCTGTTAACTGAAGCAAAACGGAGACAACGATGAAGAGACGCGGAGGTCTGAGGATGATCAAGCTATTGAGACGCTGACAAACTGCAGCATAGGCAGCAAACTTTCCAGTCCAATGACCACTGACACACAACCTTTAAAACTAGATCGTCCACCGTCCAACTCCACAACACTGTTTCATTAAAACAAATGTATCAATTATCAATGATGACATTTATGGATTTAGAGGAATAAAAAGGATAAAAGCTCAGCAGTGCAGAAAAAATAAGTAAGAAACATTTCTTAAATACAAATAAAAGCGCCAAGACTTCCAGGGTTTTCAGAACAGTCATGTGGGGTCAATTCATCTCAAGCGGGCCAATGAAGGTTGCCTGACCGATGTTTAATTATCTATCTATCTATCTATGGTATTTTTGGTAATTATCTCTAAGTTCTAGTACTGTAAACCCAGAGTTTTTATTTTTATTTGAATTTACTTGCTTATCCACATGAATTTATTTTGGGTTGATTATCTCTGGTGGGGGACCAGACTGCAAACTGAAATATTCAGTGAACTTAAAATGCTGCATATTTAAATATGTCACTAAAATAAAATTATCATCTCGCTGCCTATCACAGATGAGAGTATTTGAAGACTGCAAGAATAACTTGTGAAAATTGAAAAGTATCAGTAAGAATGCTTTGTTCATATACCAAACAAAAGTGCATTTATAGCTTTCAAAGAATTAAAGCTCTATAATAATCAGCCCTGAACTTCTTGCTCAGAGAGCACCCTTCAGCTCAAAAAAAAGACAAATATTCCGTAACTCACATAACCAAGCCAGACCATGTTCTACTATCATCCTTTCTAGACCTTAAAATCGTAATGGGTGACTTGACATTATTGTAGAATTCCAGCATTGGGAAAAAAATTATGAAAGTATTTCAGGAAAGTACTCATTTATCTTTGTATTCTGTCTATTTCTGTGCAATTGTGACACTTTTGAAAATCAGATTGAGTGAACAAACAAACTCCATAGAGGAGACTTTGAGGAATCATTTTATCCTTTTGCATTACCAAGTGAAATCCAAACTACATGTCATCGGAGATAAAAGCTCAGCACAAAGTCTTTGTCAGATGGGAAGCAGCTTTCAATTTTATGCTCATTTAATGAGACACTCCCAGTAATGTCTCCTATCTGTCCTCCATGGCCACGAGAAGCTATTACAGCAAAACATATCAGCCTCGACGCCTCACTAACGGCAGAGAACGAGGCACAGTCATTACTCCACAACAGCCATGTTGGTGATCCAGATAATTGGCAGGAAATAGAAGTCAGAAGCAGGAAAGTGGCGTAGAGGGCCAGCCTGCTGAGGGTCAGTGTGCAGCGCTGTGGAGAGCCAACAGAGAGATGAGGAACATGGTGGCAGTGGCCCTGAGCCAGGTCACTTCTGTCCATTCCTGAGCATGACAATCGCTTTCAGTTGAGCCCGTCAGGTATATAAGACACTGATAGGATGCTAGATTGGAGCCTGATGTGATTTTCACAAGGTCACACTCGTCACTTAACTACTGCAACTCAAAGCAATGCCATGTTTAAAGACAGACAAGTACATTAAAACTTTTACATGCTGCTATAACATATACAATGCAACCAGCAGTGTATCTTAAAGTTCATTTAAACTATACATCTTCTCTTCACAGAGAACATAAGGCACTGTGGAATACATTGACACATCATCACCATCATGAAGACTTATTTCTATAGCAACTGAATTAAACTCGAAGAGATTGTTCATGGATCCCATCTTGTACATCCTGTAAAAATATCTGCATCAGCATTAATGACACATACAAATACCTGCCTTTTCAGCTGTCACAAAGTCAGTAGCTGGTAATAACTGCTAATGAAAAAACAAAACTGAATTTCCACAACATAAATATAAAAAAGTAACACTGGAGTGTAGCTTTTAAGTAGTTCTAAATGAAATGCTATTGCATTAATTTGTTACAGTACATATTCAAGTAAACAGTTGGTAATAGAGAACTAAAGAATAAATTAAGAACCAGAAATGAATTAACAGAAACATCTGGTAGCAGGTCTAAGAGGCAAATATTTGTCTTTGTCAGTTTACATTGACTTCACCAAGACAGTCACCAACAAATATGCAATTTAGCCTTATATTATTTAAGAAAAAAATAATAATAGATATATGCATGTATAAATATGCAAAATAATTTCATACACACAATAACATGAACGATTAGGCCATGAGGAATGTAAATGACTAACATGTGGTTTATGAATATTCTTGGTACAGTAAGATTCACTAATATTTTACTTATTCACTGCTAAACATATGCTTAGCATCTTTTTGTCTGGATTAAACCAATATCATTAGTTACAGTGTTGCTATACTGGATAAAGATATTATTCTATGACGAAAGAAAAATGCACAGGAATTTCTTCACGGAGAGATAACTGCAGCATCTCTATCTTCTTTGAAGGAGATTCTTAATAGTTACAAGAAAATCGGGACATCTCAAAGAATAAAATTCATGTTAGTCCCCTTAAAACTAGAACCTAATTTGTACATTTTCTGTTACTTGACTAACAAATCAGAAACGCAATGTGTACAAATTAAACACTTTGTGGAGAGTATGGCAAGACTTCCTTTTTAACTGATTATCATGTTGCTTGCTTAAGACACATTACTAGGGAACAGATGTCGCAATAAAATATGCTTGCTGAGACAAATAAGGGAGAATTGGAAAGACAACTCCCTCATCAGGTTGCAACTAGTAATGCAAGAACATTCTTACACTCCAGCTGAGCAAACACTGTACAGTGTGTCCTTTCAAACAGAAACAGAGCATATCTGCTAACTTTCCATTTATGTTTGGATACAACATCACCGGCTGACAGGCTGCTGAGACAGAAAAGAAACTGATCAAACATGCCAACTTGAAGCTTTAAGCTTGATATGAAAATGAATTTACTTCAGCTGGTGTCACTTCATAGATAAGTAGAAAAGAGCAAAGCAATGACTCCGTAGACACATCTATATTATGCATACTGCAGTACATTTACCCAATGTCAAGGTTTGAACAAACCTGAAAAGACACATTTCTTCAAGGTAGGAATGTCAAAAGTTAGAAAAAAACTCAAACAACACTGAATCTGTATTAAATACTTCAAATCTGATAATCATGCTTCAAACACTATGACAATCATTTTAGTTTGATTTTAAATTGTATATATATTTTATTGTTTTTTTTTTTAAATTACTGGTTATTTTTCTTGAATATCTACTTGAAAAACTTCTAATGTTTACTTAATTGAGAAATAGGCTACATATACATACATATATACACATGTATATATGTATATGTATATATATA
>JAFVLL020022419.1:0-12965 GCA_021397915.2 Tor tambroides
ACTGTTTTTCACATCCGCTCTGAATCAGCGTGGCCCCTGGCATGCAAAGATGAGGGGCCAGCTGTGTTTGTGCCACACAGTGGAAAGAAAGAGAGAGAGAATCACAGTGTAATATATAATGCCTGCTTGTGTCTCTTCTCAAGCCTCTCTCATACAGTCGTACAGGAATGCGGAATATTCCATTTAAAAGGGCCTAAATAAGTGTTTCCAAGCTGTTTTCAGCATTTCAAAGACTGTCTGCCAGAAGCATTGAATTAAGGAGAGCGTGCCCCCCTCCCCAACCAAAGCCCACTCCACCTACACACCCCCCGCCCCACCAGCAGTATGGCTCAAAGCCCAGGCTCATTACTACTGTCACACCGGCAGTGGAGAGGCTTGGCACAGCCTCGTGTACTTAATTGAATTAGACATACCCGCTTGTTTAGGCATTGTGCGATGGCATGAGAATCCCGCAGCCTTTTTCCATGATAAAAACGAGAGGCCTCGGCAACACTTGTCAGCAGATCTAAGCGTTCCGAACGGAGCGTGAAACTGTAGAGCCAGAGGGAAGGTGGCACAGGAGAAGACACACAGGAGCATCTTTTCACAACCTGGAGAGGTGCCCGCCAAGGAATGCTGGGAGCAGCGTGTTAGGGCACTGTATCCACGCTCCGTATAATCACACAGTAATCAGTGTCTAACTAAGATATGACCACATGTTAAGGGCCTGGGTCAACTATAATTATGTATGGAATCTGGTGCCAAAAGCATTTATTGCAGCCTTTTCTATAAAGATCATCCAATTTTAGCAGATAGATTTACAGGAATCCTGTAGGCATACAACAATATTAATTATTCTGCAAGATACCGATAAGCCAATTATTTTAATGTTATGATTAATAAATGGTCAATATTAAATGTATATCATTTTGTCTAAAAAGATTAAACAAAAGAAAATCAATTAAACTATTTTTTAAATAATATGTTGTTTTTGAGAAGCTGCTAAATTTCTGATTACTTTTTAGTTAGCATTAAATGACAGCAAAGGTAATCTGCATGTGAAAATAGAGAAAATGAGCATGCACAGAAAAGAAAATCTGATATTAGTCTATATACTACCATTGAAAAGTTTGGGGTGGGTAGGATTTTTTATTGTTTTTGAAAGCAGTGCCTTATGCTCACCAAGGCTGCATTTATTCATAATATAAAAAAACAGTAGAAACTGTAATATTGTGAAATATTATTACAATCTAAAATAACTGTTTCTCTTTGAATATATTTTAAAATGTAATTTATTTCTCTGATGCAAAGTGGAATTTTCAGCATCATTACTTCAGTCTTCAGTGTCACATCAGAAATCATACAGAAACCATTCTAATGTGCTGATCTGATATTTTTTTTATTATTATCAGTGTTGAAAACAGTTGTGCTGCTTAATATATTTGTGGAACCGGTGATGCATTTTTTTCAGGATTAGAAATCTTTTATAAGGTTATAAATGTCATTATTGTCACTTTTAATCAATTTAATGCACCCTTGCTAAATTAAAAGTATTCAGTTTTTTCAAAAAATAAACAAGTATATAAAAAAATAAATAAAATAAAAACAAAATTTACTGACTCCAAACTTTTCCAAACTGTCTATTAATAACATAAATACATTTTTTTAAAAATCCTGTAATATTGACTGACAGCCAGTATGGCTCTGATATCTCTAGGATTCTCATTTTGTAAAAAATAAATAAATAAATAAATAAATTAAAAAAAACTGTGGCAACATGATTATTTTTGTACTTTTTGTCTGAACAGGACATAAAAGATGCAAAAACGTCAGTGCTAGATGACATCAGAAGCCAGCGCTCAGCCTCATGACCCACATCTCTTAACCTAACTTTGAAAGACAACAGCCTGTGTGCACTTTAGGATTTTGGAGTTTTGCTTTAAAATTCAGGGCGAAAGAGGGTGAGCAAAAGAGACAGAAAGAGCTGCCTAATGTGATTGCCCTCTGCATTTATCCCGCCAGCTTTGAAGAGAACTAAGAGGAGATGCCTCAGTGCTGTCACTACATAATGTCACCTCACTAACCTCCAGGGTCAGACCCAGACTAACGCCGTAACCCGGGGCCCTGATCCGCCTCCAGCCCCTTTAGTGGTGCACCCAGCTGTCAGTAATGCGGCCCAAACTTTATTCAATTCGAGATCAGTCAACGTGAAAGGATAATCTCTGAATAATTGGAGCCTATGGACCCTGGAGAATCTTATGCCTTTTCTTAACTTTCCCTCAATACCCCTGACTTATTTCCAAGAGGACACCCTTGTTACCCTCAATGAACAACCAGATGGGCAATTATAATTTTGCAATAATTGTTGAGAGGGTTTTCAGCGGCCATGGAGGGTTGTCAGTCAGGCTGAGAGGGCGTAAACATGGCTTCTTCTGGGCCACCAGCACTCAACAAGTGAAAGAACAGCGAACATCAGACATGCTGATGGTCTACCATCCAAATCCATTTCTCTTTCCTCTTCACATGAATAAAACGCAGACAATTAAATGACTGAGACGGTCACATTCCTTCGCATTAGCATTGAAGAGTCGCGACATTCCTGAGATGTTTCCTATTATGACCTACGGACTGTAGAGCTTTTGAAATGTCACAGACAATGCATGACATTTTGATGAACACTTCTTCACAAACATCTAATAAATCTTCATTTCGCTCTCTCTCTGGGAAATCTGTCACTGAGATGATTTATAACGATGCAAAACCATGTGAAGTTGCTATGAGGTGTTTATATTCATAATTTCACTGAAAATTTCACTGAGAATCAATGTCACATTCTCATGCTAACAACAGTAGCATTGATAAATGAATCTGATAAAAAGAGAATGATAAAGCAACACAGTTTACACTTGAAAAGTGACCTTTCCATCAACTAAATCACACAGCGCATGAATGGATGACACAGAGAGAGCAAGCGAGCCTCGGATCCTCTGTACCGCTGTGCTTTACGTGTCTGTCTCTCCGCGGTATGGATGATCCGCTAATGGAAGCCTCTGGCACACTGGGAGGGCTGATGCAGAACACAATAAGATATGAAAATTAGCAACGCTGGTGCTGCTGCTACTATAATCAGTCATCGGACTGTCAAATTCACATCGGTTGAGCTCCATCTGGGACAAGCCAGAGGTGGTGGGATACCAGTGGAGATGGCAACCCGCCAGACCACACCTGTGAGAGCTTTCCAGACAAGTTTTCAGCCATATAACATTTCATCGTTGTGTTTTTAGTTTCATTTTTATTTATTGACAACCTGATCTCACGAAAGTACGTATAAATAGTACACCAAATAAAAACGAAAAATACGCAAAAATGGATTTTGGCGTGTATATGTTACCCGATGGGTAGGATTAGGGTTGTGGGGTAGATGCGTATCATATGCACGCGAAAACTGCATATTATATGCATGCCAAACACATACGTATCATATATACGTCAAAGTCCATTTTTGCGTATCAATACCACAAGTTTTAGTTTTTATTTGGCGTACTATTTATACGCATTTTCATGAGACCGGGCTGTTATTTATTTATCTTTTGCTTTATACATTTTTACATTGGTGGATTTATCCTCAGTGTGTGAAATCACACCTCAATTGATCTGGGGTTTCTGCGGATCCTAAAAAGTCTTTTAAGTCCTAAAAAGGCCTTTAAAGGTCTAAAATTGAAGCAGAAATATGTTAAATGTTGCATGCTCTTTGTCATTTTTGTCTTGTGTACAAACATTCTTCAATAAAGATACGTTTACTTAAGAGGCAAAATGGAGATATGAAGTCTTGATTTCTGAGAAATTGAACTAAATTTAGTAAATTAATGCTTAAAACATGAACAAATATCTGTCCCTTTGAATTAAGTTGAGTCCATTGGTACTTACTGGTCCCATTTTTATCATAAATTCAATACATTTTGATAAATATCTCAGAAAACAAGACTTCTTAAATTTTTCTTCTATCTAGATTGATTCATTTTAGATATTTGCACAGTAAAACAAGACAAAATACTGAGGAAGAACATCATTTTGTTGTGGCGTGAAGTTTATTTTTTAATTCAAATGAATTCAAAAACAAAGGAGATCAGTTTGAAGTTGAATTTTCAAACTTTGAAGTGCTACTAATACAACTTAAGTTGTTTGTTCCTTAGACATTTACCTTTACAGAGCATATTGACATAATATGTTTCCTTCGATTTACACCCTAAATGATCTTATATTGGTCTTGAAAAAGTCTTTTGAAAGTCTTTAATTCCTTCATGAAACTTGCAGAAACCCTGTTATCTCAATTTCTATACATACAATAAAATAAATTTTAAACTATAACAAAATGGCAGAAAACTTGAAAGTCAAAACATATTGACTAAAAAATTATTATGACTGATTATTTTAATAGCTTGAGGGCCAGATCAGATATAAAGAGCGAATGCCATCCTGTAAGCTGAGGCAACACCAGCGACCTCATCTCATCACAGGATAAACCTTCTTGTTTAATGACATTAATGATTATAACAACAAGAGGAAAGAGAAAGTGCACTGGGCCCAAGACAAACAGACACACAGTACAGCCCGGCGTACTTGAACAAATCTCCCGCCAACAAGTCAAGCAAAATATTTTCTCTGCTCAATCAGAGTGGCACATCACTTCCTGTTCTGGAGGAGGCATCAACCAGTGGCTCAGAACTGCCTGTTTTCCATGCCACAACTTCCTGACGGCCATCCAGCTTCTGAGAAAAAAAAAAATCCACAAAAGGGGAAACAGAAAACAGAAAAGCTGCCCATTGTGAGAGTGATCTCAGGGCCGTCAGGGGACGGGAACAGTCTCTTTAGCAACAGCAGAGAAACAAGCACACAGACGGCTGTAAAATCAGCCAGTTTTGTGAGGTTGAAAAAATGCTGCCCAGACCTCAACTCATTAATGAGACACTGAAGAGATCAGGATTTATGGCCTGCTACAGAAACACAGACAAGAGCACTAGAAATCTGTGTCAAACCAAACATCACTATGAATTCTAACACACACACACAGATGACATCTTGAAGTACAAATGCTGGGTTATGGAAGTAAAGAAGATGATTTCACAAGATGTTCAAAGGTTCAAAATATCTGACATTATTTCTCCTTGGATGTTAGCTTTTTTTTTTTTTTTTTTAATGTTTCAAAGTTAAAAAGTGTATATATATATATAGATATAGATATAGATATAATGCAATTATTATATATTTTTATGTTTTTTATATATTTTTGTTTTAAATTATTAATTGAAGATATATTTTATATAAATATTTTAAACATTTTATTTTATAATTATGCTTATTTATGTATGTATTTATTTTGAAGATAAATACAAATGGCACAAAAATAAATCTAGCCTTCAGCAATGGTCCTCCCAAATATTTTGACATTTATGTGACGATTATACA
The DNA here is from genome assembly GCA_021397915.2 of Tor tambroides. Taxonomy (NCBI): domain Eukaryota; kingdom Metazoa; phylum Chordata; class Actinopteri; order Cypriniformes; family Cyprinidae; genus Tor; species Tor tambroides. The sequence goes on from JAFVLL020022419.1 coordinate 5,446, forward strand.
TGATTATATTCAGCCTCAGGAATAAAATGTATCTATAAATGACAAGTATCTGAATGAAAGGCTCTGTTTGCACCTCTAATCCTCTTTAATTAGCCTGTTAGTGTGAAAGCCCTTGTGAACAGACCACTTTAAGTGGCTAGATATTATAAATCAATGACGGTTTGTTATTCTGTTCATTTAAACAAAGGGGAGACGCATAAAAAGCCATTAAAATGACACGTGAATTGGCAAACAAACTTTTTAATTTGTGTCTGCTCTGCGAAGGGGGCTGCGAGACAGTGACATTGGGGCAAAGGAAATTTACATCTGATTCAAGTTTAATGGGCCGTAGCGGGCTGGCCGCCTGGTCTCCATGGAAACCAATCTATTCTCAAGATTTTCAACAGGCCAAAATGTTCCTTTTTTGTTAATTTCAAATGTGTCATGTGATCCCAATGGGGCAGGAGCTTGTATGTATCAATTTGTTTCTGTTGCAGGGCCTGCAATAGCCCAGCAATGAATATATGGGCTATTGAGTCCAGCCACACAATGGCCACAGCTGATGCGGTTGCCACAGAGACACGCCCACACAAAGCCCAGGAATGATGACATATGGTCTCAACCTGCCTGGTCAGAAGACCCCCAATAGCCCTGACTGCATTGGATGACAAAACTCTCGAGCAGGCCATTTATCTGTGCCTACTCATTTCATGCTAAAATAAACTTTTTATTAAGTTTTTGCAAAGCCACCATGTAAAGTGAAGAATTCATCATTAAGTGATTAACAAAGGCTTCTTTACCACCTGCTCCTACATTTATACGGACATTACTGACAGCTTGTTCCTTTTTAGAGTATATAGCAATAGCAATGCAAAGATTGAAAGTCTGAAATGCTACGAATGTGCTATATATTTTTTAAGTTATTTATTTAATAAATCTTACATAGCCATTAGTCTGGAATTCAATTTCCGCCATGGAATTTTTTTTCAGAATTGCAAGATATAAACATAGAATTGTGAGAAGTCAGAATTCTGAGTTCATATCTTGCAATTCTGTTTTGATATCTCACAATTTTTACTTTTGTCTCAGAATTGTAAGAAAAAAGTGACAACTGTGAGATGTAAAAACAGAATTGCAAAAAAATCTGAATTCCGAGTTTATATTTTGTCATTTTACCCCTCAGAATTACAAGAAAAAGTCAGAATTGCAAGAGACAAACTCAGATTTGTGAGATTTAAACTCAGAATTCAGAGGGGGAAAGTCAGAATTCTGAGTTTATATCTTGCAATTGTGTTTATAACTCGCAATTCTGACTTTTTTTCCCACAGCATTGCGAGTAATTCTGTTTTTTATATCTCACAATTCAGAATTCAGAGAGAAAAGTCAGAACTGTGAGATATCAAACCCAGAATTCAAAGAAAAGGGTCAGAATTACGAGATATAAACTCAAAATTGTAAGATGTAAACTCTGAATTGCAAGAAAAAAGTCAGAATTGTGAGATTATGTCTTGAAATTCGGTTTTTATATCTTACAATAATAAGAAAAAAAGTCAGAGATAAAAAGTAGCAATTACCTTTGTTCATTTATTTGTTTATTTATTTTTCTGTGGTGGAAGCAAGCTTCCATACATTTGACTGAAACTGTGACCATGTATAAGAAACTATTCTCTGCTCCAGTAATAAACTTCTCAGATTCCTGAAAGATGTCCTCTTCTGTTTCAATTCTGTTCTAAACGAGTAAGTGCAGCTTGGGCAGATCAGTCACAGTTATGCCAGTCTTTCCCATGGAATGATAAGACAATTGCTCAGGGACCATTAAATGCATTGGGTGCCAAGCATCTGAATTCTTTGGATGGTTAAAGTGGAACGGTTCACCCCCTGGATTTTGTGCAGAAACTCAATACTTTAATGGTCGCAGAGAGAGAGTGAACATACTTGTAAAAGGAAACGAGCATAACAACAACTAAAATTAGAAAATACATGTTAAAACATGGATGTGGTTTGATGTGGTTACTTACTGAACTCTCTCTCTCTCTCTCTCTCTCTCTCTCTCTCTCTCTATATATATAAACCATTACATTTCTGACCCCCCAAAACACAGCTCTCTCTTGAGAACAACTGTTAGCTGAATCATGAAATTCTATTATTAAAAATGCCATCACTCAAATATAAGCTAATCAATCAAATGTACTGAGAAAGATGAGAAGTGAAACACTAATCACTTTAACAACTTCAAAATAACGTTAAGAAAAGCCAAAAGGATTTAAACGATGTTTAAATTTACTTTGTACTACGTTATTATCCATTTTAAAGTGACATTTTATTTTAATAGTATGTGTCTTGTGATCCACAATTCAGAAACTTATTAGCCAAACGAACAGTCTTACTTTCACTTTTAATATAATTTTCAAAAGAAAGTTATTCAATCTGAAACAACAAATCACACAGATTATTTATAACTTTGTTTTCTCTTTTTGCACGGAATGGGTGCATACTCATTAATACTTGCTAGTCCTTTCAGTATTGTTGAACTATTCAGCAGCCCCTTACCTTATTAGACTTTTAAAAAAGAATTTATGTAAAATTTTTCTGTGAACTGCTCCTTTAAGAGCTCACGTGTGGCATTAACTTTGATTAGCATAATTAATCCTCTGAATTGGACAAGCAAATGAATGAGTGACAAGGTAACTGTGGTTGCACACTGACCCAGAGCTGAATGTGAAAACAACAATGGCTGAATAAATTAGCTGGCTCAAAGACAAACAGCCAAAAAGCGGATGCAGCTAATAGTTATTGACCAAAAAGGTATTTGCATTTTGCAACATTTTTTTCCCCAAAGACACAAACAGCAACTAGAGAAAAACACATATGAAAAGAAGAAAAAGGATGGAAATGAAGGAAAAGTAAAAATATTGTGAGGAAGTGGCACAGTTTCGCTGCTAACTGGATTTGCGGAGATAATCTGAGTTTGAATAAGACATCTCATGAGCTGTCCCTGTGGATTACTCATTGAGAAAACTTGGTGATGTCATCACAGACTTTTGTCTCATGGGGGGCTGGGAGTGAACACTGAATAGGGATAAGAGCCCTCTTCTTAAACTCCACATGACACAATGGATAAAAAATGAATGAATGAAAAGGAAAGAAAAAAATACTGACATGCAGACTAACTATTTTTACTCTATACATCTTCTTAAACGCAAAGTAACGTAATATTCAATACAAATTGCACAAATTAATAAACCAATAAATGAAATTAAACGAATGTAAGTTTGCAGTTTGCATTGAATGTGCTTTTTTCTGCTGTTCTGGTGGGCTGCAAGCATAAACAACCATACAACTTGATCAGTGTAGTCCAGGAGCCTGTTTCATAAAACAAGTTTACTAAATAAGCCAGGTTTATTTCAATTAGTTTGACTTATTGTCAGTTGATTTGGTTCCAAATAAGTCAGACTAGCTGAAATAAGACTGGCTTATTTGGTAAACTTGTTTTATGAAACAGGCCCCAGTTCACGAACGAATGACTATTATGAGCCAGTTCATTAAAAGGAATCAAAACATAGCGCAAACAGTGTAGTCTGTTCAAAAATAAATAATTTTCATGAACCGGTTCTTTTTAATGAATCAAAAACATACAGGTCTACCAGTGTTATGTTAATGTTAATGCAGTTTTGAAATAATGATTTAATTTATTATGGGAAAAAAGCTGTCCAAACCTGCCTAGCCCTATGTGAAAAAGTAATTTCCCCCTAAATCTAATAACTGGTTGTGCCACCCTTTGCAGCAACAACTGCAATCAAGCGTTTGCGATAACTGGTAATGAGTCTTTCACATCGCTGTGGAGGAAATTTGGCCCACTCTTCTTTGCAGAATTGTTTAATTCAGCCACAGTGGAGGGTTTTCGAGCATAAATGGACTGTTTAAGGTCATGCCACAGCATCTCATTCGGATTTAAGTCCGGACTTTGACTTGGCCACTCCAAAACCTTTTGTTTTTCTTGAGCCATTCAGAGGTGGACTTGCTGGTGTGTTTGGGATCGTTGTCCTGCTGCATAACCCAAGTGCGCTTGAGCTTGAGGTCACAAACTGATGACCGGATATTCTCCTTCAGGATTTTCTGATAGAGTGCAGAATTCATGGTTCCATCAATTATGGCAAGTCATCCAGGTCCTGAAGCTGCAAAGCAGCCCCAGACCATCACACTACCACCACCATTTTTGACTGTTGGTATAATGTACTTTTTATGAAATCCTGTGTTGGTTTTATGCCAGATGTAACGGGACACACACCTTCCAAAAAATTCAACTTTTGTCTCATCGGTTCACAGAATATTTGCCCAAAAGTCTTGGGGATAATCAAGATATTTTTTGGCAAATGTGAGACGAGCCTTTGTGTTCTTTTTGGTCAGCAGTGGCTTCTCTCCCATGGATGCCATTTTTGCCCAGTCTCTTTCTTATTGTTCAATCATGAACACTGACCTTAACTGAGGCAAGTGAGGCCTGCAGTTCTTTAGATGTTGTTCTGGGTTATTTTATGACCTCCTGGATGAGTCGTCGTTGCACTCTTGGAGTAATTTTGGTAGGCCAGCCACTCCTGGGAAGGTTCACCACTGTTCTAAGTTTTCTCCATTTGTGGATAATGGCTATGACCGTGATTCGCTGGAGTCCCAAAGCCTTAGAAATGGCTTTATAACCCTCTCCAGACTGATACATGTCAACTATTTTGTTTCTCACCTGTTCTTGAATTTCTTTAGATCGCAGCATGATGTGTTGCCCTTTAAGCATGCTTTACTTTGTCAGACAGGTTCTGTTTAAGTGATTTCTTGATTCAACATGTCTGGCAGTAATCAGGCCTGGGTTTGGCTAGTGAAATTTAACTCAGCTTTCTAAAATAATGTGGTTAATCACAGTTCTTTCATGATTTAACAGGAGGGGCAATTATTTTTTCACGTAGGGCCAGGTAGGTTTGGACAGATTTTTTTCCCTTAATAAATGAAATCATCATTTAAAAACTGCATTTTGTATTTACTTGCATTATCTTTGTGTAATATTAAGATATCTATATCTTTATATTCCATTCTATCTAAATATAAATGCATTTTAATCTATGTATTTTTGCGCGTCCGTTTTTGAAGAGTGCGCATGTGCAAAAATACCGACCCCTGGAGTATGACATAACAGGGAACCTGTGATGAAACAAACAGCAAATAAAGCAAAATGACAGGGAACAATAAATATTAAATTGGTCATCGGGTGTCATGTTCAATACAGCAGTATCTTAGAGATGTCTAATCAGTTAAATAGCAGAAGTTACTCCTCCACCACATGCGTGTGACGTCATTAACAATGGCCCTATGTTGTTGAACTAATGTGGTTCAAACGACGGAGATGCGACCGTGTTCGGGAAACAGTCGTGACTAGCTAATTCGTTTCCACAACAATGCATCGTACTATGGTGGTTAATCTGGGAGTTATGTCGTTGCATGGGAAACACACCCCAGAGCGTTTAATGAATCAACATCTGACTCGCTTACTAAAGTGCCAATTATTATTACTTTTCCTGATATCCCTATCAAAATTAAGCAAGTTTTGTGTTAGATAGATACACGTAAATAAAATCTGAAGTAAGTTGTAATATAATCAGACCTGTGAGGGTAAGAAATCTTAATTCAGCAGACACCAGAACGGAAAACTGAGGTGAAGCAGAATAGCCGGGGGTCTCTTCTGCTTATTCACTCACATTCTTTATTGTCTATCCCCAGATGTTTCCTCTGCTGGACAGAAAGTCAAAGTTTCTCTAGGTTTCATGGTGTGAGGCTGAAAGAAGCGTCTTCCAAGATTTCTTTTTTTAAAAGTTCACTCATTCACCAGAAATGACAATGCTCTCTAAATATGTCTTGTTAACCCTGTTCCATCCCTTTGGTTATCAGTGCTCCTGTCTACTGGATGGCCGCCTCCATTGATGGCTTCTCAATGGCCCAGTCCCAGTCGACTCTCAACCAGCCTAAATAAGCAGGGTCAGGGACCCCAAAATGCCCCCACTGTCCCCTTGCCACACACCCCACTGGGAGGAAACAGTCCCTCAGGAAGTGACCCAATGCTGCCGTCTGACAGTTTATGTATTGATTTGTCATAAAATGTCATGGAAGACAATAGGCTGTTCAAACACGCTTTTGTCTGCTTCTAAATCACACCTTTTGCATAAATAAAAATGCATCTAAGAGTGTCTTGAATTTAATGTCCAGTCTAAAAATATTCCACAGGAAGTGTAACATTCCAGACTGATAGGCCCAGCGGTACAAAGCAGCATGCGAACAATAAACTTTCCCTGAGTCAGAATCACCTCAGACATTATAGGAAGTGAGAGGCTGCAGAGGGCTGTCTTCCTCTGCTGAACTGTTGTGTCTAAGCTTGTTTGGAGCTGGCCATGGAAACATGGAGGCCGTGGCAAGTGGCCACATCAAAAGAATAGGATGTTAAATGTGATAAACAGATCCTGAAGAGCTGGACCCGTGAAAGATAGAACAAGTGCTGATGTCAATGGACGGAAGCCATAGATCTACCAAGCAAGAGTGCGGCCAGGCAGACAGTGGATGCACTGGTCCACCTCCAAAACAGCACTTAGAGGAAGTAATCTCACATTTAAACCCAAGATTGGATCAGATACTGTAGTTTAGAGAGAGGCAAATCAACTTTACGCTGATAAAGACCCCTAAATGCGGCCCGACCATGAACAATGAGTGTGTGTTAAAAGCAAAGCAATTGTCAAATGAGGAAAAGACGAAGTCATACCTTCACTTTGACTGACAGCAGCACAAAGAAGCATTTGACCTGAGTGATTTGTCAATGGACAGAGATGGACACAAAGAGGTATTGATTGGCTGGGGAGAAAAGGGAGGACACAATGTGGTAGTCTGCAGGATAGGTGAAACAATCAATACGGTGGTTCTACTCCAGGGACCCTTGTCATCAGAGCATATAGTGACGCAGGAACCAACGAGCAGTGCACGAATACTGACGCTCAGAGCGGAAACCCTGAGTGGTAACTTGCGTTCTCATACCCACATCCACTCCCATGCAACGCAAACAAACTGTCTCTTAACCACAAGCGCAAACAAGCTTTCGCACAAGCCTTTTTCAATTCTAAGATCACTATCGTGCCTCAAAATCTCACATTTTCACTCATGTTTTATGCTCTGATTTGGTGCTTTTCTCAGGTATGACTAACACCATGCAGTTCATGCCCTTTGGTGAAGAAACTGACTGCAAGTGAAAACAAGTATCTTTAGCTTGCTAACCGTTGAGTTATTCTTGGAGTAAATGTGAGATGATATATGCAACTTTGAATATAAAATCTGAAATGTGAGATACTTTAAAAAGATCTGCCTACTCGTGCAGATGCTTTCATTAATGGATGTTGCTATATTTGTTTATACTAATCTTTTGTCATGGGTTTGTCCTATAATATTGCAATATTGAAGTTCAGGCAGATACACTATAGTTAAGAGATTATTATAACGTCCTTGAAGTAGACCATCAACTA